>OZ012705.1:45616319-45740175 GCA_963942595.1 Cylloceria caligata | reverse complement strand
AGCTGAAATGCAAAAAGTATTAACTATTATGCCAATTCCAAGCATGGGAACAGGACAGATAGAAAAGAGCTACAACGGAGCGGTAAAAAAAAATCAAGAATCGGTGTTAATCATTAAACCTAAAGATAGAGAAGAGAATAATTCAAGTTAAAATACAAAAAGAGACATAAAAAAAATTGATATCTCGAAACTGGGAGTGGGAATCACAAGAATAAAGAAAGTGACGAAAGGAGCAATTGTAGTGGGGTGCGAAAATAAATCCCAAGCTGAAAAACTGAAGCAGGAAGTCGTAAAAGATATGGGAGAAAAATATGAAATACAACCACCAAAGAAGAGAAAACTAAAGGTGAAGATACTGGATGTCGACAAAGAAGATTGTGAAAACGAGCAACATTTTTGGCAGAAAATAGTAGACCAAAATGGTCTGGAGAAAAACACCATCGAGGGGAAGATAGTATATAAGGCGGCAAAAGACAATTTGAAAAAGGCGGCGGTGATAGCGGAGGTGAATGCCGGGACAAGAGAGAAATTTATGCAGCTGGAAAAACTAAAAATAGGGTGGAATATATGCAAAGTACAAGAATATGTCGGGATTCTAAGGTGTTTCAAGTGTTGTGGGTATTATCATTTCGCTAAAGACTGTACGAAAAAAAGAAACTTGCGGAAATTGCGCAAAACAATATGCGACGAAGGAATGTAGGAGTCAGACAAAAAAGTGTGTTAACTGTGAGGAAAAAATTAGGGTTTTTAAAATCAAAAACTTGAAATCGGATCACTCGGCCTACGATAATAAGTGTCCATGTTTTAAGAAAGAAATAGAAAAACAAAGACATAGAATTTAATGTAACAACATATAGCAATCAGGAAACATGAACAGGGATAGAAGTAGAGTAATCTGCTTAAATGCACAGGGATTTTTGAGACATAAAGACGAAATAGAGAATGTTTTGATAAAGAAATATAAACCTAGTATAATAGGATTAACAGAAACTCATATAATGCAGCAGATAGAGGATCACGAATTATACATCAGCGGGTATGTATGCGTGCGTGGTGACTCAGGATCTAGTAGAACAGGTAGAGTATTGTTATATATAGATAGAAGGATTAATTTTGAAATAATAGCGATAGAAAATTGCGATAAAAATTGGTGGACAATAACAGTAAAAATTGAAGATAACAACTATAAAGGAATAATTATGGTAGTGTATCACTCACCAAATGGTAAAGATGCTAGTTTTATTGATTTTCTTTAGGAAACCTGTATCAGCAACATGCAGAATGATAATGTTATAATAATGGGCGACTTTAACATAGATATGAAAGTAAATAATTATACTCAAAATAAATTAACAACAATAATGAATTCTGTAGGGTTAAAACAACTAATAGGAGAAGCAACCAGAATTGTAATGAATTCTGAAACAATAATAGACTTAGTTTTTTCTAATGTTGAGATGGAAACTGAAGTATGGCATGAACCCAAAATAACGGATCATTCAGCAATCGTGTGGTACTGGAACGTAAAACTGGTAGCAAATGAGAACAAAATTATTACATACAGAGACTATAATCGAATGGATATAGATAGATTTAAAAGAATGATAAGCACTTGTTTAGATGCTATAGAAGGAGAGAGTAAATTCAATGGTTAAAGAGATTATCAAATGCCTTGATTTAATCGCACTACAAAAAACAACTCTACTAAAACAGAAATTGCAGGGAAAGCGATGGTTTTGTGCGTACATACAGCAATTGATAAAGCAAAGATTGTCTCGAGCACATAAAGTAGCTCGTATAAGTAAGAATGAATATGATTGGGAAGTATATCGACAGACAAGGAATAAAACTGTGGATATTTGTAGGAAAACAAAAAAAGACTATACAGAAGAAAAACTTAGTAAAAAAAAAAAGAATCCGAAACAAATGTGGGGGGTATTGAAAGAAATGTTGAAAGGTAAAGTAACTGATAAAGAGTATAAAGAAATACAATTTGAAAATAAAATAATTAGTCATTTAGAGGAAATGGCTGATAAATTTAACTGTTATTTTGTGAACAGTATTAGGGCGCTGACATACATAAATAGTAGAGAAGATTGCATAGCAAATAGAAAATATACAAACTGCGTTCTAGAAGTATTTACACAAAGTGAAAGAGAGCAATTATCTAAAATAGTCCGAAAATTAGAAAACAAAGCAGGTACAGAAGAAGGTATAACTGTAGAAATAATGAAACGTGTAGTAGAAGCAGCAACAGAGAAAATACTATATATACTAAATATGTCACTTGAAGAAGGAATGTTCCCCGAGGAGTGGAAACAAGCGATTGTAGTTCCGATACCTAAAGTTCGAGGAACAAATAAAATTGAAGAATTCAGACCGATAAATAAATTACCAGTATACGAGAAAATATTGGAGAAAATAGTTCAAAAACAATTAGTATAATACTTAGAAAATAATGAGTTGCTTAGAGAATGTCAATCGGGTTTTAGGGCAAAGCATTCGTGTAAAACTGCTTTACAGTGGGTAGTTTCGGACTGGAAAAGAACAATAGGGGGCGGAAAAATGATAGGAGTGGTCTTCTTAGATCTAAGAAGAGCGTTTGAAGTAGTGGACAGAGAAATCTTGATTGAAAAATTACAATGGTATGGAATAAAAGGGACAGTACTAAATTGGTTCAAAAGTTATTTGCAAAATAGATCTCAGAGAGTAAAATTTAGTGGGGTTCTGTCAACTCCAGTTAATGTAGATTTAGGTGTTCCTCAGGGGTCAGTTTTAGGACCTTTGTTATTCCTATTATATATAAGTGATATTATAGAGGCTATTAATGATAAATGTGTCATAAGACTGTTTGCGGATGATGCATTGATTTACACAACAGGGTATTCAAGTATAGAAATTAATAATAATCTCAATGAACAAATGGTGAAAGTGAAAGAATGGTTAAAGATAAATAGGTTGTACGTTAATGTTGATAAGATTAAGGTTATGTTAATAAGAAGAGTTAGAAAGAAAGTAACAGAGGACAAATTAAAAATTAAACTGCAGAATGAGGTATTAGAGGTTGTAAGTGAAATTAAATATTTACGAGTAATAACTGATAAAAATTTTTATTTTTCTAAACATGTAGAATATATTAGTAAAAAGGTAGGAGCGAAATTAGGTGTTATGCGGAGAATTGGGATGGACCTATCAGCAAACATGAGGTGCATTGTATATAAAGCAATAGTAAGTCCATTGTTCGAATATTGCTCATCTATACTTGTGGGTATAAGTAAAACAAATTTGGAGCATCTACAAAAAATGCAAAATCAAAGGATGAGAATAATATTAAGATGTAATAGAAGAGTAAGAATTAGTGATATGTTAGCAGCACTACATTTTATGTCGATAGAAGAAAGGATCGAGTACAATACATGTGTACTTATATATAAAACCATAAATGGGTTATGTCCCATATATTTGCAAAATAATGTAAAATTAGTGCAATATGGAAAAGGTGTAAGTACACGGCAAAAAGGAAATATTTATATCAACAGATGTAGAACTACGGAGGAACAGAAAATGTTATGGTATGAGGGACTTAAAATGTACAATGCGTTACCAAACGAAATAAAAAGAGAAGACAGATTCCCAAATTTCAGAAGAATGTTAGCGAAACATATTCAGATAAGAGAGAGGGGAGCAGAAATATATAATATATAATATGTAATGAAACGTAGTATATTAATATGTATTTATATGTATTTATACGAGATGTATGTATCAGATATTTATATGTTATGTATAACCAAACTTATTATGTAGCTATTGAAGCTAATAAACAACTATCAATCTCTCTCTCTCTCTCTCTATCTCTCTCGAAAAGTTGAGACGTGTGTCAAATGCGCTCCGTCTTTGAGCCAATTTTATAGTGAAATATAAGACTATAATAAGGATAAAAATATTGCGAAATGTGCGGTTTTGTGTGATGAGCATTTGGAACGATAGATGATTCTGATAGCTATCGAGATCGCGGTATTGTGAACAATTTTAGATATTGAAGTTCGTGTGAAAGTGGTGACGGCGACCATTCTCGCTGCCATGGTGACACGACAATAGCCCATACCACGGCATTATTGCGAACACGGACGAAATGGATAGCACGACTGAGTACGATGAATATCGATGCTCAGCGTGCAAAAAAGCTATAAAAAGCCAGGTAGTGCGATGCAAGACGTGCCCGAAACTGTTTTATCATCCGGGATGTGTGTGTAAACATAAGGTGTACGATAAAAACAGGGAACTAGTGCAATGTAATGGTCCATTCGATAAATTCGTAGTTGACGAAAGCCAGAGGACATTGACACCTGGTGCAGGTAACAGCAGAGATCGATCGGGTTCGACTGGATCATTTACTGGAAGCAGAGGTATTAGCACGACGGCAAATATCGAAGGAAAAATAGATTGGTTGATGATAAATGTGAAAGAAATAAAGGACGAAGTTGCATGCAAGAATGAAGCTAGGGTGATAATTAAGGAAATAGTACAAGAAGAATTAAAGGGCATGAAGATCGAAATGGAAGAAATAAAAAAGATGATACAAGGAGGAGTTCTAGGTACAACAAGGGAAGTAACAAGAACCTATAGTGGAGCAGTCAAAGAAAAGAAAAAGGAGACGGTTATAATTGTTAAGCCTAACGAACAACAAGAAAGTGAGGCCACGAAAAAGAAGATCAAAGAAAAGATAGACATAAAAAACATGGCTGTGGGAGTAACAAGGTTAAAGAAAGGCAGTAATGGAACTGTGATTTTGGGCTGTGAAACGACAGAAGAAATAGAAAAGCTAAAGACCATAGTACCAGAGAAAATGGGCGAGGGATTTAAAGGTATGGAAACAAAGCAACAAAAACCAAGAATTAAAATCGTTAACATGGAAGTGGAAGAACTAGAGCTGGCGGATGATGAGCTGGTAGAAACAATAAAGAAACAGAATGCAATGGAAGAAAAGGAAGGAAGGGAGATGAAAATTGTCAAAAGAATAAACAAAGAAGAGAGACACGAAGGATCAGTAATAATGATAGTGGATGAAGGAACCCACCAAGAGATACTGAACGAAGGTAAGATCAGCGTGGGATGGAGAAAATGTCCAGTTTACAACCACGTCAATGTGAAGCGATGCTACAAATGTTGGGGCTATTATCATATAGCCAAGAACTGCACAAGAGAGGAAACATGCCATAGATGTGCGGGAAATCACGAAACGAATAAATGTACAGCGACGAAAAACAAGTGCATAAACTGCATGTTTAACAACCAAGCATACAACTTAGAGATAAACATGGAACATGATGCATTAGATTGGGAATGCCCAACGTATAAAAGAGCAATCCCAGAAGAGAAGAGGAGAGCAGGATGGGACGATTAGCAATTACTGAAGGAGGAAATGCTATGGTATACAAATGCACAAAGTCTGATAGCACATAAGGATGAAATACGATACCAAATAGTGGACAAAATGAAACCCGCATTCATAGCGTTATCAGAGACCAGAGTGACAGCTGAAATTGGTGACAGTGAAGTGTATATGCCGGGCTATGGTGCAGTCAGATGTGATGCGGAGAATAGGAATACAGGTGGTGCAATCTTATACATAAGAGATTATATTAAATATGATATGATACCAATAAATAAAATAGAATCAAACTGCTGGTGTGCTGGAATAGAGGTCAAGGACAAACATTATAAAGGAGTGATAGTAATTGTGTATCATTCGCAAAATGCGTCGGATGCTGAGTTTATAAGACACATAGAAAACATAACTGAGGAACTAACAATAAAAGGAGACTGTTTGATAATAGGTGATTTTAATATAGATGTCACGGTAGAAACGTTCTACAAAAAGAGGTTGATAGCAGGAATGCTGAGTCTAGGAATGAAGCAATACGTTAATAAACCAACAAGAATAACGCAAGATAGTCGAACTACTATCGATTTATTATTTGCTAATAGGTGGGCACAAGTGCAGGTGGAACATGAGCCAAAGATAACGGATCATGCATGGATAAAAGTCATACTAGGTAACAGGAAGGAAAGGAATGAGTATAGAGAATATAAACAAGAAACTATAGTAGAATTGATGTGAAGGAATTTACACGGATGTTAAGCATTACCACAAGACAAGTTCAAGAGGTAGAAGTAAGACAAAGAGCAAGGATGCTCGTTGATAACATAGTGGGTGCTCTAGATAGGTTTGCACCCAGAAATATAGTGAAGATTCCAAGCGTATGGGAAGGAAAAAAATGGTATTCAGAAGACATAATAGTAGCTGCAAGAAGAAGAGATAAGGCATACGGAGTAGAAATTACTACTGGTTTGGAGGAGCATTGGCAGCAATTTAAAGTAGAAAGGAATGCAGTAGTTAAATTAATAAGAGAAAAGAAGAAGGAATATTATGAAAAGATGATAGACGATAATAAGAAGGATCCGACAAAATTATGGAAAACGTTAAAAGAATTAATTAAAGGAGAATCAATGGGTACTAGAGAAGTATTGAATATAGATATTGAGATATTCGATGACAAGATGGGAGGTAGTATAGCTGATAAATTTAATGTGTTTTATGTGCAAAGTGTAAAGAATATAGTTAATTCAATACAACGGGATACGTCTGGAAGTCCAAACCGAAGAAGAATTATAACAGGGATAAGGATGAACAATAAAAGTACAATGGAAAACTTCAATCATATTGAAATAAAGGATCTGAAGAAGATAGTGATGGGACTCCCGAAAAAGAAGGGAACGGAAGAAGGAATATCAAGTGATATACTAAAAATAGCATTCAGTGCAATAAAAGAGGAATTTGTGGAAATAATAAATCCCTACGGGAGGGATGTTGTCCGGACAGCTGAAAAACTTCTACAATTATACCGATCCCAAAAATAAACAAAGCCATAAAAGCAAGTCATTACAGACCAATTAATATGTTGCCATTATACGAAAAGATGCTCGAATTAGTAGTAAAAAATCAAATTGAAAAATATTTAGAAGCCAATGACATCATAACGGAGCATCAGTCAGGAATTAGAAAGCAATATTCGTGTGAAACGGCGATTCAAACTGTTGTAGATGAATGGAAAGTGTACATTAGTGAAGGAAAAATAGTAGGAATAACTTCAGACCATTTATCATTAAATCCATGAATATTAATTCATGGATTTAAAACGAGCGTTTGAGACAATCGACAGGGATATATTATTAGACAAATTATACCAATATGGAATTAGAGACAGGGTATTAGATTGGTTCAGAACGTACTTAAGAAATAGAACACAGCAAGTTCGATCCAATGATAAATGGTCTGAAGTTATTCCCAACGAATATGGGGTACCGCAGGGTTCAATACTAGGGATGTTGCTGTTTATTATATATATAAATGATATAGTTAATTTGTGTCCAGAGGAATGTGCAATAAAAATGTTTGCTGATGACACAGTGATATATGTACCTAGAAAAAGCAGCGCGGAAGTGGAGAAAAAGATGAATATGTTATTGAGTATAGTAGAAAAAAGGATGGAAAGAAATAAATTAGAAATTATTGTAGAGAAAACAAAATATATGATTGTTAGCAGTGTAAGGAAAGTCGTGAGTAGGGATATTGTACTTCAGTGTTTGGATGGAACGAAACTTGAGAGAGTAGAGTCAATAAAATATTTGGGTATCATTATTGATGACAAGCTACGATTCAAAGACCACTGTGAGTATATGTTAAAAAAAATAGGGAAAAAAACGAGCTTTCTAAACAGAATAGGGAATTATGTATCTGCGTATACGCGATGTGTGATATATAAAGCAGTCATAGCACCTCACTTTGAATATTGTGCAACACTGTTAGTAGCTATGGGTGAAACAGAGTTGAAGAAACTGCAGATCGTGCAGAACAGAGCAATGAGGGTTATATTACAATGCAACAGCTATACGAAGGTAGAAGATATGCTGAGCGCGGCACAATTTATGTCCATAAGGCAAAGATTGTACTATAACGTTTGTACATTTATCTTTAAAGCCGTGAAGAATCTACTGCCAATAGAATTTAAAAATCGGCTACAAATAGTAGGAACGAAGAGTGGTAGGGAAACAAGGCAAGCGGAAAATATAGTAATACAATTTAGGAGAACGAGAAGTGCACGAAAGAGTATGTACTATGAAGGAGTGAAAATATATAATGCATTGCCAACTGAACTGAAAGGTAGCGAAAAAGTAGAACAGTTTAAACGAATGTTAAAGGAGTATGTTGTGTCAACAGTAAAGTAAGATGTATGTAGATGTAAGAAAAATATGTAACACTGTGTATAAAATAGCTGAGAAAGCTAATAAATCTCTCTCTCTCTCTCTCTCTCTCTCTCTGAGTATACGTCAATGTCTCATTTTTCCCTCCTTATTTCTTGCCACGATTCTGCTCCATTCTGCCCGCGGGGCGTTTTGTTTCAGGACGTAAGCACGCACCAATATGCTTTTCATCAAACACATTTAGAAATTCACCACAATAACAAATGTGCACTGAAGAAATTCGATGAAATGTTTGACAGATTTTTCGATTTCTCCTCGGAACACTGATTTTTTGCTGAGCCGATCTCAAGGTCTTGTACACTGCGCATGTGCTCTTTCTCTCTTGAACCTACGGCACATCATCTATCGCGCAAGTTTGTTGTTATCGCTCGAACTTATTCCTCACCGCTACACCACTGACTTCACAGAAGCTGTTATCGGCGACAGCATTCTACCATCTACTCCCAACACGCATGCGCATCTCATAGCTTCGTAGGACTGTCGCTGAGTCTATGCGGTGGTATTTACCTCAGGTATTTCGCTCTGCGCTCTAGCATGTACATACTTACTCTGTAATATTGTGTACATCTTTCGTGCTCTTTCTTCTACGCTATACTATGATAAATTGTACACAAACGTCTCACCGTTCTGACTTTATGCGTTAGTTTATTTTATTACAGCTCATTGTTAGACGTGTAATTGTTGATCTTATTTATCTGTATGTCGAATTTAAATTAAAATTTAAAGTGCGTTAAATGTAAAAAAGTTATTGCTAATCATAAGGTTTCGTGCACAGCTTGCTCCAAATCTTTTCACCCAGGTTGTGGCAGAGCATATCTTTAATTTTAATCGGCTACTGCTTGTTGCATCTTAAATCTATTTAAAATGCCCAATTTAACGCGTTCGCCACCGTCGTCTCCACTTGTATTATATTCAATGTCTTCCTCTACTGCTACACGTATCTCTCAGCAGCTGTCACATCAGGGTGCACGATTAAACCATGATTTGCCAACTGCTGAATCTGCTGTTACAAGGCAACTGCATATAGCTCAACATCCAAATCCCCACGTGTCAGAAATTGATCTATTACTTGCCTTAAATAAAAATCTGAGTGCCTTTATTGCCGAACAAACTGCTGTCAATATTGAACATACGGCAAAACTCAATTGTATCGAAAAGCATAAAAGTATATGTAAGGCTCATGGTGAACGAATTAGACATCTTGAAGCAAATTACGCGCAATTATTACAGCAAAATATAGATCTGTCACGTGAGCTTCACTCATTTAGGACTAGTAATGTAGCTCCACTCTCTACTGAAATCACATTATCTGGTGTGCCTTTAACAATAAGTGATTCCGCGGAGCAAGTTGTAGAGAATTTTTTTAAAGCCCTTCGTATACCGAATCTCTTAAGTGATGTCCTAGAAATTCGAAGTCTTGACAAAAGAAAAAATCGTCCACATAATGAGCCAAGTAATGTCAATACTAATAACTTGAGACAAATCACCTCAAAATCTTTCATAATTACTCTCAAATCGCACCAAATCGGAGAGCACATTATCAACAAAAAGAGAGTCAAGAAAAATTTGACTCTCAGAGAAGTGTTTGGCCTTGATCAACAAGGGCTCGTCTATGTAAATGAGTTTCTTCCACCCGCACTCTATCATCTACTACGTTTGTAAAAGCTCGCGCTTCTGAACGTAATTATAAATATGCATGGTCTCGCTCTGGTTCCATATTTGTGCGCAAGAACGATAGTCAAACACCAATCGTCATTTCAACTGAGGCTGATCTTGATAAATTGATCTGACTGTCTCCAAATTGTCAAGTTCGTTTACCCCTCTCACTTTCAATGTCGCATCTGGAGATAGCTCAATTGAATGTTAATTCCTTACGAGGACATATGGAACTAATTCAATCAACCATAATCGAGCGTAAATTTCATATTATATCGCTGATTGAAACGTGGCTTCATTCGTTTGTATCTGATAACTTGTTGCGAGCAGAGTGATATTTCCTCATTCGTAATGATCGTGAAGGAAAAGAGGGTGGAGGAGTTGCTTGTTTCATACATAAGTCCCTAAAAGCAAAAGTATCAATGGCATCACCAAATCAAAATTCAAATGCTCTAGAATATTTAATTATCGAAATTACAGGATCTAATGCTAAGAAGCTTCTTTTTGCCTCAGTATATAGACCATCAAGAGGATCAATGCTAGGGGATTTTGTTGAAGCTTTATGTAATTTCTCTCACATGTATGAAAATATTATCATAGCAGGTGATCTTAATTGTAATTTAGCTGGTGATGATTATGAATCCATTTATTTACGCCAATTAGCCTTCTCCCTTTCACTACACATAGTTGAATCCGCAACAACTCACCACACGGCTACCTCTGATTCCTGGATTGATGTATTCTTAATCGATAGTGAGGAAAAAAAACTATCTTATGTTAAATCTGAAGCCCCATTTATAGCTGGACATGATCTATTAGAACTTCATTATGTCTTTGAGGTGGAACCTACTATTGAGCATAACATTACACGGCGAACCTACAATAAGTTTAATGATATAATTCGGAGTTTTTTATCGAATAGATTTAGTTCTTCGGGACTTAGCAATTTTAACTCGAGATTCAGCTCTAATTCGAGTTGTAATTCGGGTACAATACCTGATGATATGAATACGATAGTTGATCTATTGTCTGGGGCATTTCTAGAGTCTCTGAATAAATTTGCGCCATTTCGCTCTTTCTGTGTTCGTCGTCCTCCGGTACCTTGGCTCACACAAAATTGGAGAGAACGTATGGCTCAGCGAAATTTATTGTATATGCGTGCACGGCGATCTAAAAGCGTACTAGACCTTGCTATCTTCAGGGAGTATAGAGATGAAC
Organism: Cylloceria caligata; assembly: GCA_963942595.1. Lineage (NCBI taxonomy): Eukaryota > Metazoa > Arthropoda > Insecta > Hymenoptera > Ichneumonidae > Cylloceria > Cylloceria caligata. The sequence continues at coordinate 45,728,973 of OZ012705.1, read as the reverse complement.
TTAATAATGACTTAAGACACGCGAAAAGTGAGTACCATTTTCCGAGATTGTCAACCATAACAGATCCGAATAAATTGTGGAAAGAGCTGGCGACTCTTGGTTTAGCCAAGTCGTCTTTAATACCACCACTTAATTTTTTTCAACCAACAGAGCTCTGTATGATAATGAGTGTGAGTGAGTTTAATGTATTGATAATGGTTCACATAAAATTATTCAGAATTCTAACAACTGAAAACTATCTGATGCGACAGAGCACTATAAGAGAAATTGATAAGTGCGCAGAGTGAGCACCTAACCAGCCTGAGTAACACATAATAAATGGCAATGAATGTAGTGCTCTGTGGAGTGAACGTGTATCGTTTGAGTATGTTTAATCTGTCGACCGATAGCAGGTCGATGCATTCGCACGTAGCATGTCAAGTGACAGATGCGAATAGTAAGGTTAAGGATCCTGGTGACAAGTATAAATAATTAAATGCACTCAGTATGTAACAATAATAGATTCAATATTTATTTAATTAATTAACACTGATTGCATAAAATACCTGGTGGATACACAAGAAATGTAATTTGATTTGTTCTGGCCTGTGTGTTGATGTACTGGCGGTGAGTAGGTTCTCAGGCCTCTGAGTTGACTTGTTGATTCCGTGTGGTTGATCCTGGTGATAAGGTCTGCTTGTAGAGCTCTAGTAAAGCCACACGGCAGGCTGGTGAGTGTTCTGACGCCAATTAACGGTGCGAGGCAGAATGGCGTCTCTGCTGCCAACGAACAAACCACGCCGTTGACGTTTATGTGAGTGCTGCACTAGTCCTGTTGGTTTGCTGTGATTTGTACTGACACTGATTTGACACACGGGTGATTTGACCAAAAATGTAATACACTATAATACTAAATGCACAGTAAAGTGAGTGGAACGACTGAATATCTCTGTGAGTTTACGCGGGAACGTGTAGCGCGAGCGACTCTAGTGAGAACAATGGCCACATCCGTCGACCACGAGGCAGAGTATCAAGAGGGCGGACGTGCGTCACAGCTTGGTTGCGTTGTGAGTCGCCGCCAGCGATGGAAAGTGAGCCTTGTGAGTGGTCTTGCTGCTGGGGCCACGATAGCAGCGTTGGCCGCTTGAGTGAGCTTCGATCGAGGATGTGAGCTGATTGACAATGTGCTTGAGTGCGTGGTCGATAAATCGATATAGCATACCGGCGAGCTATACCATATGAAACGAGGCTTGAGTTGAGTGTATGCGTGGTAGGTGCGAAAACTGAATAAGCTCAATTCTTTTTATTCTGCTGTATCCAGCCAATTACCGCCTTGTTCATACGATGAGTTTCGCACGATGAGTTCATTAATTCAACCAGTTCACCCTTTATTCAACTTTGCTGAAATCACGTCCAACCAAGTACGATTTATTATCTCTACCAACTCTAGTTCCAAGTCATATGCAGCAGGTCCAGATGGTATTTTCTTGTTCCTAATAAATAAGTGTATTGAGGTTTCGTGCTCACTACTAACAGCTATGTTTAACCATTCTTTGCAGTCATCTAAGTTCCCTCAATGTTGGAGAAAGGCTTTTCTTCGACCGTTATCCAAAATTAAAACACCCCTTTCCCCGTCTGATACTAGGCCGATAGCTAACCTTAGTGAACTTTCAAAAGTGCTTGAGAGATTGGTTCATAAGCAGATCACTGACTGGATTGAATCGAACCAAGTTTTCGATCCACGTCAATCGGGATATCGCAGTTGCCACAGTACTCAATCAGCATTACTACGTGTGTGTAACGATGTGAGGCGCAATGTGGATGAAAGGCGTATTACCATTCTCATCTTATTCGATTTCAATAAAGCATTTGACACTGTACCGCACTTACAACTTCTTATGAAATTAAAAAAAGTAGGCCTTGCAGAACCAGTTCTTGATTGGATTCTTTCATATTTAACTGGAAGAACTCAAGCAGTTATTGACGACCATGGGACTTCCTCCGCTTGGTTACCTACTGCTTGGTTCCGTCCTAGGTCCACTCCTTTTTTCTCTTTATATTAATGACATTAGCACTGCACTTCAATACTCACAGCACATGATATTTGCTGACGATACGCAGATATATCTTAGTTGCCTCCCGTCTCGAATAAATCAAGGAATAAGGTCAATTACTGAGGACATCCAAGCCATTGCCAGCTTTACAGTTTCAAATGGTCTAAAATTAAACATTGCCAAATCAAAAGTTTTTATGTTTGGTAGCAATGCGTATACACGTGAATTCGATTTCTCAATGTTACCACCGGTTTCTTTAAATGAAGTGAATATTCCGTTCGTTACTGAAGCGAGGAACTTAGGAGTGATCATGCACTGTAATTTATCTTGGAAATCTCATGTTTTGCATATCTCACAAAAAGTCCACTTTGCTGTCTATAGGTTAAAATTTTATCGCATGGCTCTTTCTCAACAATTAAGATCATCACTAATAATTTCCTTAATTTTTCCGCTATTAGAGAACTGCTGCCTAGTTTATGACGATCTGACTGATGAATTGAATTTAAAATCAGAACGTATCATCAATTACTGTATACGTTTTGTTTTCGATCTTCGATGCGATACTCATATCATTCTGTACAGGCGACAACTTGGCTGGCTTACAGTTAAATCGCGGTGTTTGAGAATCAGCTGGATGAAGTTGACAGATCTGTGAATGTATCGAATACCCATGAAAACTCACTTTCGACATGAGATAAATGAACCAGACACATAGTTGTTAAATTGAGGAAGCGGTTTATTCTACCTTCCGAAGTTACAACATATAGTTTAAATATAATTTTGGTTATAGTTTTGAAAAAAAGTGTTAAACGTTAAAATAAGTAAAATTTGTAAAACAACAAAGTTAATATAAAATAATTGCACCAAAAAGTCAAAGAAATTTAAACTGCATATAACCAAGTGAATTGATTACATCTTATAAGCTGAGAACCAGCACACAATTATATTAATTGTGTGCTGTGTGTACTGAGAGCGGTGCGCGTGCAGCAGTCAGTACTGCGTAGCACGCCACGCTAAGAGAAAAATGAGTGCGTAAGATGTGCAAATTATTCACTGCAAGCTCTCAGTAGATTTATTGGAGAGAAGTTGCAGTGAATAGATGAGAGCACTTGCAATTGAATTTGCATGAGTGCTGTGATTGAATGTGAGAACAGCTACGCAGTCAGCACTGCGTAGCACAACACAACATAGATTGAGGATGCACAAATGAGCAGTGTATAGTCACTGTATTTTCCCAGCAGATTTTCTGGAGGAAAGTACAGTGAATATAAAAAACATGCATAATTATATTAATTATACCGGCAAAATACAGTGAGGAGAACGTGGTGCAGCATGTGCTGCAGCGCACGCCACAGAGTGAGACAAAAATGTGAATGTACCGCTATTTTCTACTCCTCACCGACATTGAATTGCACTGAATTGTGACGGTGTACTCTTACCGTGTATTTGAGTCCTGTTGAGCTTGAAAGTTGAGCGAATCCGGTGAATGCAGTGAAGAAAAATCCGAGAGTCCTGAAATGCGTGCGCTGTTCCCGTGGTTGTTCCGAAAAGTGTCAAAATTCCAACATGGCTGCGGGTATGAAAGCGTCGTTGGGCGCTATTTATTGGCTCTGTTCAGTCATCAGAGGGTGTTGGAAAATCAGCTGGCGCACGGCGATCGATAATCGTCGTGCGCCTACCTGTTGCGCTGCTCTACCACGCGTTGTTCGGTTGAGTCGAAGATAGCCGAGGCATGGGCTTCGCGAAGCCGAGGATGTGCCTCGTTGGCACGCCACGTCGAGCGAGAGGATGTCTCTCTCGCTTGACTTCGGTTTCGCTCACCGGCTATCTCGCTCAACTGACTCCAGCGCCCAACGAAACTTTCATACTCGCAGCCATCTTGAGAATTTGGCACTTTTGCGACACATATCCTTTGGACAGCACGCGCATCCACGGGACTCTTGGGACTTTACATCAACCTTTTTACATCGGCATCGCTCAACATATCTCATCAGGACTCATTGCTTAAGGTAAGAGTGCTCTGGCATAATTATGTATTAATTCACTGTCAGAGAGGAGAAAATGGTACATCAGCACTGGGTCTCACTTGTGGCGTGCGTTGCAGCACATGCTGTGTCACGTTCTCCTCATGTTATTTTGCCGGCTTAATTAATATAATTAAGCATGTGCCTCATATTCACTGTATTTTCCCCCAGTAAATCTGCTGGGAAAGTACAGTGAATATTTTTGCTCAACCGTACAGCCTCATTCTATGTTGTATTGTGCTACGCAGTGTTGACTGCGTAGCTGGTCTCACAAAATTACTGCACTCAAGCAAAGGTTATTGCAAATGCTCTCATTAATTCGCTGCAACCACTTTGCAATACACTGCTGAGTGGTTGCAGTGAATTACACACAAACATTTTCGCACTCAATGGTATTAGCGTATCGTGCTGCGTAGCTCTTGCTACGTTGCACGCACCGCTGTCTTAAGTTTAAATTCAGCACACAATTAATATAATGGTGTGCTGCTCACATTTAGATTCAAAATTCAATTCACTTGATTTATTTATACATTTGTCAATTCTTTGATTTTTTGGTGTATCTATTTTTATATCATTTTTATTGTTTCTAAATTTAAATAATATTTTGTATACCTAATAATGGAAGATGGAATAAACCACTTTCTCAACATAACATCTTTGTGTCTGGTTTTATTTTCCTCTCGTCTTGAGTGAGTTTTCATCCCGTTTTAATACATTCACAGATCGGTCAAGTGTCATCCGGACGGATTCTCAACAGAGGGATATTCCTGAACATCAGTTAAGGGGACCTCGATCGACTTTTTCTGTGCCAAAGCATCGCACAACTACTTATAGGAACGCATTTTCTCTCACTAGCATTTATTTTTGAGAGAGCTTACCATCGCATGTCACTTCTTCTTCTAGTCTAGAACTGTTTAAGATTCGTCCTCATACTCACCTTTTTAATCATGTTGATGTAAATTAGTTTTTATTTTTGTTCACGGTAGTATAGTGACAGCATTATATATTGAAACGTTTCGCGATTGGTGTACACTATTCAGCTTTTGCTGTTCCGCGCGTCTTATCAGAAGGCGGCGTGAAATCGCGTAGTTTTTAATTTTGTTTCGAGCGATTTCGTTCGAGATCGTATGGAAGAGGGAGCTTGCTCGAAACCAGTTCGTGCTCTGGGCTGGATGGAGTGAGAAGTGTCTGGGTTTTTATGGATTAGCAATCAATCTATTCGGTTGTTGTTTTTATTGTTGTTGTTTGTGGGACCTCAGGTTAGGTTTTTGTTGCATCGCATTTGTCCGGGTAAGACATGCGGTTTTGTTACCCTCTCATCATTGGTCCTTTGACTGGTTGGGTAATTCTTTCTTTTCTTTATGGTGCTGAAGGCACGGAATTGTTTGATGAATCTCTGATTGATTGTGAGTTCAGACAAGGTAGGAAGGATGTTCGTGGGGGGATCTCGTTGTTTGTACGATCTTCACGTTCGCTTACAGAGTTTTTCCTAAAATCTACGCATGTGGAATTGCTTCCGGTGTGTCTGGGTTTTTGACTCGATGATTCGTAAAATAATGAGATATCACTTTACGGAGCTTAACACTCAATTTATCTTTTAACTTGGTTGTCGCGTTTGCTAGAGCACGCTCTCCTTAATTCTACGCAAATGGAATAATTTCCAGTCTCAATTCGGGTTTTGATTCTACAATTCGTAAAGTGATTAGATATCACTTGTACGGAGCTTAACACTCACTTTATCTGTTTAAGGGTTGTAGCGTTTTGTGTTGACGCACGATCTTCTAAAACTACGTAAATGGAATAATTTCCAGTTTAACTTCGGGTTTGACTCTACAATTCGTAAAGTGATTAGATATCACTTGTACGGAGCTTAACACTCAATTTATCTTTTTAATTGGTTGTCGCGTTTGCTAAAATGCACTCTCCTTAATTCTACGTACATGGAATAATTTCCAGTTTCTTCCGGTAGTGAATTTAATATTCGTGAAGTGATGTAGTGTCGCTTTCACGAAGCTCAACACTCAAGTTATCTAGAGAATTTATGCTGTTGTGATTTTAAATTTTGAAATCCTAGGATATGGTTGGTCAAATCAGGGGCTTCACGTGTCTCTATGTGAGGCGTACGGTGTGTGGCCTATCCTTATTTGCTGCCGGCTTAGTCCTCATACGGGGCGTTCCTGGGTACCTTCGTTAGAAGTACTGGTCTGCCTTATTTTTAATCATTGGACATCTAGCTAGGTGTCATGCTAGGGGGTGTTATTGTTTTGTAGATGCCCGTACGCGTGATCTGCCGTGTAAGGCTACGCCTTTCTGATGGTTGTGCGGTGAGTGTATAGTAGGGACGCGAGTGTAGTGCGAAGGGGGGAGGTGTGTGAATTTACCTACCTATCTCTACTCGTCTTTGTTATTGTTTGGGTCCCTCTCTATAGCTCGCTGTTCGCAACCGATACCGGGTTCGCAGCTTGACCAACTAGCTCTTCCTGTACCCCGGATACTGGAGCATTTAGTTGCTCTCAATTAAGCCACCTTATTGCGCCTTAGAGGCTTTACAATTAGGTTTTTTAATTGGTGCAATTGGCCTGGGTATTCGTTCGTCACAGGTGGTAGTTGGTGCTGGTCCTGACGTGGTGCCACCCACGCAGGTACACCCTACGAATCGATTGCGCGTGGTGCAACAAGCCGGGAGGCCACTCCCTAAACCTGGAGACACACGTGCTTCTCCACTCTGCAGAAGACGTGTAGCCACGGCGCTATGCGTGGGGACACGTTAATGCAGAGTGCCCTAACGCTGCGATTGGGGGCGGCCAAGGCGCAATGCAGGGGAGCCCTTTCCTCGCAGTGTATCCTAGATAATTTGTTCACTCAACCGACGGCCAGGACGCGATGCCAGGGAATCGGTTAAGAGAACGAATACTGTTTCTGACAAGATTTTTCCCAAACTGTTAGTCGTTATCGAGATAGCTGCGTTCGGTCAAACGATGGCCAAGGCGCGATGCAGGGGAATCGTTTGATCGAAAGCCTGCTATTTGTGTTACATTCTGATTAAAAAATGAATTTAGTGTGGCTGTCGGGCAGCGCTTCGTCTTGAAGAACAGATTTTCAACAAGAGCCTCGAGGCTTGTCCGGTCGTGGTTTATATAGTTTAGTGGATGGGCCCCGAGGGGGTGTTTTTGGGTATGTCACGTGATGTTTGTCGCCCTTCAATCACTAGGTGAAGGAGGTGCGGGGTGGTGTATTGGTGTACCGTTATTTCTATATTTAGCCGGGCTTTGTCTTCTCTGGGTTTGAACCGCGGTTCTAGCGAGGTTGAATTTGTTGGCGTGTGTTAAATTTCTACCCGCAGGAGGTTCAAACTTTTCCTGAGAGCTTTTTATTGTTAAATGCATGTTTTTACTACTTATTTTCATGTGTGGTTTTGCTGATGCTTCGTATGTATTTCCTGGTTTACGTTCTGATTTGGTTTGCGCTAGACTTGTTTAATAATTGTGAGTTTGGTGTTTTACCAAGTGTTTTCTAGCTGTCTTTCCTGGTTTTTGTGTTATTTTTGCTATAGAGTATTTTATCCGGTTAGGGCTTGCCCTAGTCTTGATTTGTTAATTGTTTGTTGTAATGTTTAGGTTCGTTTTGTGTCTTTATTTTGTTATTAATGTTTGATCATTGAGTGGGGGTATGTGGTGAGGTTTCATATGGAATCCCCTTGTCGTTTACTCTTGAAAGTTTGTGGAATTTCAAGAGTTCCACAAATTCTTTTGTAATCTCGCCGTATCGTGGCGTTCTCCGCGCATCGTGTAGGTGTGGTGTGGTTGGCTTGAACGGGTGAAGCGGGCTATGTCTTTCTAGCTTGGTAAGGCTTTTGTTGTTACGCGTCGTTCCGCCTGCTTCCTACTGGGCAGGGGTTACTACGCTGAGGTTTGGTCTGTAGCGTGCTGATTTGGCCGGCCCCTCTTCTTACTTGTGCGAGCCTCTTGCGAGCTGTGTTTGTTTTGATAGTGGTTTTTGTGTCTAGGTGGGGCCTGCATAGGACGCCATGCTGATTTAGGGTGGGTACTTGCGGTTGACCGTGTGTACCTATTTTTATGTTATGTTGTCTTAGTCTAGCTAGGTGTTCGTCTGTTTTGTGTAGGTTGAATGTGTGGGTGCTTTTAAGGTTATAGTAGCGGAGCGCCGTGATGGCGTTCCGTTACAATATATACCATCAAATTCTGTATAGTCAATTTGCTACTTATAAGCTAATTACATTTTTATTCTTATTTTTATAATTTTTAGAATTACTTTTAAGTTTATTATTATAAGATTCTTGTTGTTTTAATTGTATTTCTGTATAGCTTAATCTAGTTTATGAAAATATTATTATATTATATTATATTATATTATATTATATTATATTATATTATTGTCATAAATATTTGCTAAAGGCTTGCCAAGGCATAATAAAACAATTAATCTCTCTCTCTTTCTCTATCTCTCTCTCTCTCTATCTCTCTCACTCTCACTCTCTCTCTATAGTTTTTGAGTGGACATATAGTGCGGATAAATGTGAGAGTAACTATGAGTGTTATCTAGTTAAAATGTGCTAGTATGTGGACGTGAGGGCAGAATTTTTGTTCTGGAATTTCAGTACTATTAAGACAGTCAGCCACAAACGCTGACGTATAACGTGAACGTCGTGCGAAGAAGGTGGAAACAAAGGCAACTAAGTAAGCGATTGTGCGATTATGTGCCAGATTGGTCGGTATTATCGACATGTCTGACTCTGATTGGCCGGAGTACAGGTGCTCTGCATGCCATAGTACAATAAAGAAAACTGCCGTTCACTGTAAAAGGTGTGGTAAACTCTTCTACCATCCCGAGTGTGTATTTAAACATAAAGTTTACAATACTCACCGGGAGTTAGTGAAATGCGGAGGCCCTTTCGAAGAGATAAAAATTGAGAGTCACAAAGAAGAAATGAAAAAGACAACAACGGGAGGAAGTATCAGAGGGAGGAAGGGGTCCACAGGCGCTGTGGGACCAGCAACAAGTACGCCGGGAAGGTCGGTACTGATATGAAAATCGACTGGTTGGTGAAAACAATAAAAGAAAGAAAAGATGAAATAGCATGTAAAAACGAAATCAAGACAATGAACGAGGAAATTGTACGAAGTGAACTTCAAAATATCAAAAAAGAACTTGAGGAACTGAAAGAAAATGTGCGAGGAAGAATTAGAGAATCAGCAGGCAATGCAAGGAGTTACTCGGATGCGGTAATAGAGAAGAAGAAGGAAAGTGTGATAATCGTCAGACCGACGAAACAACAAGAGAGCGAAACTACCAAGAAATTGGTGAAAGAAAAAACACATGTAAAAAATATGGCAGTTGGAATAACTAAACTTAGGAAAGGTAATAACAGATCGGTCATTCTTCGATGCGACAATGAAGGTGAAATGGAAAGTTTACAAAGTCTTTAGAAGTTAAAAATCGTCAGGTCTGGTTGCGTCATTAATTCTTAATGAATGAGTGAGGCAATCAGAGTTGACAAAAATAATTAATGATTCGATTGTTAGAGATCTTTCTGAGATCGATAACACAGGGATCTAGGTGGTGCTGACTCTAACCGGGTTGCGAACTGCCAGAAATTTTCCATCAGAAAAATTTGGTCAAATCATTTGTCGCTTAGATTTATCACTCGTAAGAAACATATGACCGCGTATAAAAGGATTAATTTATTAATCTGCAACAAAGGTGTATTATTTGACATTAAAAATAGAGATCGTGAATTGATGTTGCTCGAGCCGCGGTGGCGTAATTGGTAACGTACCAGGCTAGAATTCTGGAGTTCCCGGTTCGAACCCGGGCTGTGGCAGTATTTTTTCACCATTTCTTTAGAAAGTTAAAAATCGTCAGGTCTGGTTGCCTCATTAATTCTTAATGAATGAGTGAGGCAATCAGAGTTGACAAAAATAATTAAGGATTCGATTGTTAGAGATCTTTCTGATATCGATAACACAGGGATCTAGGTGGCGCTGACCCTAACCGGGTTGCGAACTGCCAGAAATTTTTCATCAAAAAATTTGGTCAAATCATTTGTCGCTTAGATTTATCACTCTGGTGAAATGGAAAAATTAAAAGCCACAATGAAAGACAAGCTGGGTGAAGATTACAATATAATAGAGCCGAAAGGAGTTAAGCCAAAGATTAAAGTTATAAATGTTGATGAAGAAGAAATGAAGTTGGAAGAAGAAAACTTGATAGAAGTAATTAAAAAGCAAAATAAAATCGACGAGGAATTTCATATTAAGACGACATACTCGTCTTATATTAAATATACCGCCGAAATGACGAGCTTGAACTAGATCCACACACACCAACATAGAGATTCATACCACACAGCACGTACACCTATAAACGAACTACCGTTACCCAAATATAGTTATACTGACAAGCAGTAAGACTACAGTCTCAAGTAACGTATGAAGAAACATCTATAAGGAACACGCTAAATTATTATAACCAAGAAGAGGATATTAACGGGACAAATGGGCTACAGGAGATGGGCTACAGGACGACTAAGAGATATAGTAATACCCTGCTATACCGACGGAAAGAAAAGAAGAGCGGGGAAGCCGGTATAAAAGGGCACGACAAACCACAGTCGAGGAGCATTCTGTTCACAGACTTTCGCCAACATCCGGAATCTACCAAAGGAGGACCACCTAATCAACCAAAGGAAGACCAGCTAATCGACCAAAGGAGGACCAGTTATCCAACTAGAAGAAGGACCACCTAGTCAACCCAAGGAGAAGCATCTTCAACTGCAACATCTCCAAGGATCAGGCCTGAAACCGCTGGCCCAGGGAAAAACGAACATCTCCAAGGCCTACTACAGAGCCATCAGTCATCCAAGTAGTCCAGCATCCCAGCCGACAAGATCTTCCATCGAAATTAAAACAAGTGGTATGGATCCAAAATATATTAAAATCCATAGGGACTAAAAAACGCCATAGAAACTAGCTAGAGCCGCTCCTGTAGCATTTCCGATGCGCCGATGCACCGAGGATGCACCGCGCTGATGCCTCCACCGGAACAGCGGTGGGACCAGCGAGTAGATCGCTCAGCCAGAGGAGCTCGAGTGAGAGCTCCGTCCCCACTACAGTCCACGCGCTAGAGATATAGAATAGGCTACCACCAAACACCGAGGAATAATAACAGAGGCAATATAGATATAGTAACGATGGCAAGCCCAGCAAGCGAGTTCTATGTGTAGATACAATACCACCAAATAACTATAGAAATGCTTTATTAATTCAAGCTCAAATCTCCTACTTCATGCGGACGCGATTATAGAGGCATGCGTAAGCCCGGGTTAAATTCTTGTTGTAAGGTGCATAATCACCAAAATTAAGGAAAAAGGAGGATATTTAATTTTTACACACATTATTTCACTTTTACTTGTATTATTTATTAAATGTGTCTAATAAACCATACTTTTACCTAATACAGAAGCCTATATTAATTTCCTCCCTGCTCGAGTTCGAACTAAAACCCTTTAAGGGTGATGTTAACGTGAAATACCGTTACATTTGGCGCTCGAACAGGGACTCGAGCATAGGAAAGAAAGGCTGATATTGGGCTATAAGTATGAGTTTTGAGTCGATATTCGCTCAGAGACTGGTGCAACGGGCCGCACTCGACGCTAGTGGCGAACTTAATACATCACTACTAGGACGCTCTTTAGAGTGGAAATCCACAACAGCGGACGGTATCTTAAGGCAACAACGACGGATTCAAGATCGGGAAGAAATCGCTAGGCTATCCGAAATTCCGAACGTAACAATGGAAGCCAATGCATCAGACAGACTCCAGGAGGGGCGATCGACACCGAGGCTAGGAGAAACTCTTCCGATCGTCCCAAATCCAGTCGACATGACCCAAATCTTGGCGCTCCTGCAGACAATAAAAGAAGGCCAGGATGAGAACTTCGAACAACTGCAAACCAAACTAGACAACGCCAACGATTCCTGTGTCTCGAGGACAGCGACACTCCGAGAAAATCTGAAGGAGCACATCGAACACAACATACTCGAGAGTGACAAACGGACGGATACGAAACTCGAAACAGTCCGTCGAGAAATAATTGAAGAACAAGAAGTTGTCAATAATTACCACAGGAATATAATTGTCAACGAGCAACGGATTGTGGCCCGACTAGACAAGGAGATGAGAGAGGCCATGGAACGAGTAAAAAAGAACCAAACCACGACAGAAAAACATGCAAATAGGATCAAGGAACTGGAACAACGCGTGTCCACAGGCATGAATAATTCCACTCATGGTTTGTCGACGTTCTAAATAGGCAACCTCACTCGTCTCCAGGCGTCTACCCAAAAGACACTGAAATTTGCTGCAGACGGAAAGCAACGTCCTACAAAATTCCTCAAAGAACTTCAAGAGTACTGTGAGGCCGGAGGAATCGAAGGATTGGACGTACGCATCGTCATACAAGACGCACTGGAGGGCCAAGCTAAGAACTGGTGGCATCTCGTGGAAGGTAGCGTGCAAAATTTCTCGGAATTTGCAACAGCATTTTCTGCACGCTACTGGACCCGAGAGATGCAAGACAAGGTCCGTAGCAACCTTGAGTTTGGTACCTACGACACAGAAGGACAAAACCGCACCAGGGCGGAATACGCCACCCTCATCTTTGGTAACGCGAGAGACCTCGAAGAGAAGATGTCGGACGAAGCCATTATTCGTCGCCTAGCCCGACATTTTGACGAAGCGGTGCGATGCGCCGTCAGGATCCGGCAGATAAACAACGTCCAGGAATTCCTCGAGCTCCTCGAGAGCATCAACATGGCGGGGCCTCTTAATAGTAAGAGAGGACACCAGCGGCGAGACTTTCAAGGACGCGGGGGACCAAGGGACCATGGATGGCGGGGACCACCGAGGAACGAGTGGCAACCACCACGAGTCCCTGACAACCGACCACGTTGGCAGACCCCTCCAAATAATGGCAATGGTGAATATACAACATGGCAGCAGGCGGCGCAGAGACCACCGCAGCCATACAACACTCCTCCACCTACACCAGCAGGAGCATACCACCAGGGAGCGACAACGTGGCACCAAGCACCGCCACCAGTACCGGCCAAACAAGAAGAGTATAGACAGACGAATGCAATCCAGGGACATCCCCCGGGACCATTCATCGAAAATACTATCACACCAGGAAAGCGAGCGCAACTAAACGTTTCCCAAAATACAAATCCGGGAAACGCTTAGACGTTGCGCCCGTACAAAAATCCGAAAGAGAAAGAGAAAAACGAGGTGCAACGACAAATAAAAAGGAAATACAAGGACGAAAGGAGGGAGTAAATGTAGAAAAAAGAAAGCAGAAAAGTAAGGAATGGAGAGCGTTAAAAAATGAAGAAAAAGGAGGAAAATCGAAGACAGACGAAGGGAAAATCGCTAGTGAGCCATCCAGAAGTGAGGTCATCCAAAAGGATATCGTGATGCTGAAATCATCGGAACGGGAACAAGGGATCGCAACCCCAAGTACCTCTAATGATCGGCAGGAGACATCCAAAGAAGAGGCGACACGAAAGAGCGGCAATGACCAAGATGCGAGGAAGTACCAAGTATTCACAGTCACCGAGGATCTTCGAGAATTTCTACGGGAAGAACCAAAGAAAGTGGGGAAATGGTATGATGATATACACCCCCGGTGCCCAGAAATTCCAGTAGGAATCGAGGGACTATCTGTGAATAGTCTGATTGACAGCGGCAGTGAGGTGAGCTGTATTTCTGAAGAATTTTTTAAACAATATGATGAGAAATTCGAGAAGTGTCCCACACTGCCAGTCACTTCGACAAAGGTTGTAGGAGCTTTTGGAGGGGAACCAGAGAAAGTCAAGAAACAAATAATGGTAGAAGCTAGAACATGCGGATCAGAAGGAGTGCTGCAGTTACTGGTGGTCCCAAAATTACTACGATCTATCTTAATTGGGATCGACGGAATGATAAAACTACAAATTTCCGTCGATGCTCACAGTAAATGTGTGGCAGTGAAAGATAAGGTCGTAGCAAACCTAGAAGACGGATTATGGAAATTGGTGAACCATGGCACACTACAAAAGGAAGGAAGCAGAGAAACATGTGCAATACAAGAGGCATCTTTACCAACACCCCTCGAATTCCAATTATCGGAGGTAGAATTCGAGGAAAAGATGAAGGAATGCCACGAGCTCAAAGCTAAAATTAAAACAACCTTCAAAAACATCGTTGAAAGAAATCAGGAAGTGTTCGACCGAAGACCTGGAAGGATGTCTAAGTATGTACACCACCTGATACTCAAGGATCCAAAGCCATACTTCCATCGATCGTATCCAGTGGCGCTGGCACAACGAGAGCGAGTCCAACAAGAAATCGATAAAATGCTCAACTACGGTGTAATACAAAAATCAAATAGTATTTACATAAATCCGTTAATGCCAGTAACAAAGGCCGACGAGAGTGTGCGACTGTGTTTAGATGCCAGAGAACTAAACAACTATTTGGTAAATGACCACAACAACGCACCACCCATCGAGGAAATTTTTCAGAGATGTGGAGGAAAATCCGTCATTTCAACGTTGGATCTCACAAGCAGCTTCTGGCAAATTCCCCTACACCCAGACTCTAGAAAATATACTGCTTTTCAGCACAATGGAAAGTGTTACGAGTTCACGGTCACGCCTTTCGGATTAAAAACCAGCACGGCAAGCCTAATTCGAGCACTTGACGTAGTGTTAAGCGAATTAGATTTCGTCATTAATTTTGTCGACGATTTACTAGTATTATCTAGAGACCAGGAAGAGCATCTCATGCACCTCGAGATCCTTTTTCAACGTTTTAAGGAGCACGGAATGACACTAAAATTCACAGTCACACTTTTTCCGTAAAGAAGTATCCTTTCTAGGCCACATTCTCACCACGGAAGGACTCAAACCAGATCCAGAGAAGATACGGGCTATTAAGGAATATCCTGCTCCGAAAAATTTAAAACAATTAAGAGGATTTCTCGGATTGATAAATTTCTACACGAAATTCACAAGCCGACATGCACACGAGACTGCTCCACTTTTGGAATTGCTGAGAAAGGGAGTAAGATGGAAGTGGGAACCAACACAACAAAAAGGTTTCGATCGAGTTAAAGGCCTGTTCTGCGAAGAAGTCATCCTGCGATTCCCAGACACCAGGAAGCCATATATCTTGACAACCGATGCCAGCGGATATGCACTTGGAGCCGTCACAAAAGAACAAGGAAGGAGAGAGCGAAGTCATATCCTTCGCCAGTCGGACTCTTAAGGGGGCAGAACATGGGTACATGACCACAGAAAAAGAGTTACTAGCAATAGTATGGGCCTTAGAAAAATTCAGGACATATTTACGAGGTGCTGAGATTCAAATAAAAACAGACCACAAAGCATTAATCTTCCTCAAAACATGTCGATTCACGGCCGAACGATTAATGCGGTGGGTTCTATCCATTCAGGATTATAATCTAAATATAGAACACCTCGAAGGACACAAAAATACTGTTGCTGACGCCCTAAGCCGAGTGGAAGGATACGAGAGAAACCACAAAGGAGTAATGGTGATCGGGGCAACCTTGGCACGAAAAGCTTCAAAAGAATTAATCAAAGAAATAAAAGAAATTGCGAAGCTTCAAAGAGAACAAACAGATCTTGGGGACATCATGGAATTTTTGGAGAAAGAAGAAAACACCGAAGAAGAAAAAAAATTCCGGTTACAAGAAGGAATCCTCCAGAAAAAGACCAAAAATAAAATCTGGAAGGTCATGCTGCCAAAATGTTTAGTGCGAAAATTAATCATAGAATGTCACGAACTCTATGGGCACATTGGAGCACGAAAATGTTTTCGAATTCTCGACGAAGACTTCTCGTATCCCCACCTAGGGAAATGCATCCGATCGCTCCTGGCATGCTGTGATATCTGCCAACGCAGCAAGGTGATAACACAGACCAATTTCGCTGAAATGCAAACAATTACTCCCGAGAAGCCGGGGGACCTGATCTCCATCGACTTCTATGGACCACTCCCCACCTCAATAGGAGGAGTGAAACATATTCTCGTCACCATCGATGCATTCAGCAAATACGTGGTATTGTTTCTCATGCGAAAGGCAAACACGACAACCGTAATCAAAAGGATCTTCAACGACTACATCCCACAGCTCGGAAAACCCGCACGGATCCAGTTCGACCATGGAACACAGTTTACCGCGAAAAACTGGTTAAAAAAGCTGGAAGAAGAGAAAATCAAGGCCGTATTTTCCTCCATCCGTCATCCTGAAGGGAATATCGTGGAAAGAGTTAATCGTGAACTCGGACGATTTTTCCGGACATTTTTAAAAGAAAATCACGCTGGGTGGTATAAATGGGTTCAAGTGGTACAAGATTGCATCAACGAATCCCACCACGATACCACTGAATTTACACCCACTGAATTACAACGGGGTAAAAAACCAGTAAGACTGTGGAATAAATGGTTAGGTATACCAGCAAGTGAGGAAGACGACCCCTTGACCTACGAGGCTAAACTGGAAATCGCACGAGAAAGAATAATAAAAAAGGGGGCGAAACGGGCCGAACGATTTAATGCCACACACCGACTGACAAACTTCGAAGAAGGAAGTTTAGTATTAGTAAAGGCTTTAAATGTATCGGATCCCGCAAATCAAATCACCTCGAAATTCTTGCCTCTACGAGAAAGTCCTTACCTCATAGACAAGTGCGTAGGTCTAGCAACATATTTGTTAATAGATCCACTAACTAAAAAGGTCCGCGGAAAATTCCACGCCAGTCTCATGACGAAATATCGTACCGAGATAGACCCAGAGAAAGGAGAAAACAAACAAGGTAGAAATGAATAATAATAATAATAATAATAAATAATAATAATAAAGATAACAAAAATCTAGTATAGTCAAAAGAATAGATGAAAAGCGATCACAGGGTAATAAGACATAAGAAAGTAGAGATAAGGAATAGAATGAAATGAAAAAGAAAATCAAATTTAGATCTAAGAAAATTAGAATAAGAAATTTCAATTGTGGCAGGAAGGATACATATAAATTAAATTCTCAAATCACACACTCTAAATTAAACATGCAGTATCACGAGTCGATCAACAACTCACCGAGGATAAACAATCGACCGAAGGATCTAGAAGAGACCGTCCCTACTCATTCACCGAGGATAAACAAACCCCCTCTAAGCGAACGACGATCGGTAATAATAGAATAACCAGGGACCGATAAATAATATCAAACTAAACGCTGACAGGTGATAAGGAGGAAAATTAAAATATCAACTCAAATCAAATAAAAATGCAAATAAAACATAACGAAAAATGGGAATTAAGGAAAATTACAATAAAAATCAAAGGAATTAAAAGCTGGCGAGGAAAAATATCAAAAATTTCACAAAAGATCAAACGCTGGGATTTAAAATATCCAATAGACGGTGAAGGTCTCATAATAATTACGGACGATAACATTCGAGGGTGGGAACCGGGAAACAGAGAGGGGATGGATAATCGCGTCGAACACCAAATTTACACAGAAACAATTAGTCTAAATCGAGCCATCGACCAAGAATATCAAAAATGTACTGCAACTACCCAACAAACAATTTACAAGGGGAATACCAGCGGATAGAAATTCTCAGCATCGCTGATCCTCAGCGATTCTACATATACAAAGAAGACACAGAAAGTGTCCGGGAAAACTTTATCACATATATTGAAGACCTGCCCATCAACACACCAGGGATCAGCCAACTCCAGCGAGGACAGGATCACACAGGAAGACAATTTCTTTATCGGTTCGAAGAAAAATTTTACCGTGGTCTCATGACCACCGAAGAGAACCCAGAGGGTGACATTTTAATTTGGTTGGGCGATCTCGCCATCGACCAGGCAGCTCAAATAAGTGCTTGTTACACTACACCGGAAGAGGCGACCTATATTGCTTTTCAAGCCATCCCGATCGGACTGGACCAGATCCGGCCCCCGGGAAACCAGTGGACCAGAGAGGAACTCTCCATCATAAGAGAAACCATGAACAGAGCCACATGGAACATGATCGTCTATCCAAAGGAAACCTTCGCCGAGGCCAAATGGGTCGAATGCTGGACGAGACAAGAAACCGGCGACATCGTACTCCTCAGCGAGAAACTAATTGCACTAGGAGTTGCAAATAGAGAAGAAAATCCTCCACAATACGACTGGGGAACGGACGGAGGGATGCTCCTCGATCCCTACTTCCAAGAAGAAGAGTCCGACGATTCAGGATACGCTACGGATACAGACCAACTTTCAGAGGCCACGACCGACCAGGAAAATGAAATGGACATCGATGAATAAAAATAAATAAATAACCTCAAAATATATAAAACTTATAAATCAAACGAAAATAAACGAAATAATATTTTTTTATATTCATCACGTAAAATGTATTTCTAGAAACCTGCCACAATAATAATAAGCAATAAAATAAGAAAATAAGATAGAAATAAGACATAGAATAAGATAGAAATTCAAAGTAGAGAAAATAAGAATAATAAGAACAGCGAGAACAATATACAAGCGAAATCAAATAGAAATTAAATTTATTAACAGGAGTACGAGAAATACACTAACGATAGATAAGTAAGAGGAACATAAATAGAAGCAAGAAGAGATTATACGAGAATATAAAGACATAGTTAAGACAGATAAATTCAAAGCCGAGAAAAATAATAAATAACAGATCCTCGATTCAAGGAATTCACCTCGGATCGGGGGACAATAAGACGACATACTCGTCTTATATTAAATATACCGCCGAAATGACGAGCTTGAACTAGATCCACACACACCAACATAGAGATTCATACCACACAGCACGTACACCTATAAACGAACTACCGTTACCCAAATATAGTTATACTGACAAGCAGTAAGACTACAGTCTCAAGTAACGTATGAAGAAACATCTATAAGGAACACGCTAAATTATTATAACCAAGAAGAGGATATTAACGGGACAAATGGGCTACAGGAGATGGGCTACAGGACGACTAGGAGATATAGTAATACCCTGCTATACCGACGGAAAGAAAAGAAGAGCGGGGAAGCCGGTATAAAAGGGCACGACAAACCACAGTCGAGGAGCATTCTGTTCACAGACTTTCGCCAACATCCGGAATCTACCAAAGGAGGACCACCTAATCAACCAAAGGAAGACCAGCTAATCGACCAAAGGAGGACCAGTTATCCAACTAGAAGAAGGACCACCTAGTCAACCCAAGGAGAAGCATCTTCAACTGCAACATCTCCAAGGATCAGGCCTGAAACCGCTGGCCCAGGGAAAAACGAACATCTCCAAGGCCTACTACAGAGCCATCAGTCATCCAAGTAGTCCAGCATCCCAGCCGACAAGATCTTCCATCGAAATTATAACAAGTGGTATGGATCCAAAATATATTAAAATCCATAGGGACTAAAAAACGCCATAGAAACTAGCTAGAACCGCTCCTGTAGCATTTCCGATGCGCCGATGCACCGAGGATGCACCGCGCTGACGCCTCCACCGGAACAGCGGTGGGACCAGCGAGTAGATCGCTCAGCCAGAGGAGCTCGAGTGAGAGCTCCGTCCCCACTACAGTCCACGCGCTAGAGGTATAGAATAGGCTACCACCAAACACCGAGGAATAATAACAGAGGCAATATAGATATAGTAACGATGGCAAGCCCAGCAAGCGAGTTCTATGTGTAGATACAATACCACCAAATAACTATAGAAATGCTTTATTAATTCAAGCTCAAATCTCCTACTTCATGCGGACGCGATTATAGAGGCATGCGTAAGCCCGGGTTAAATTCTTGTTGTAAGGTGCATAATCACCAAAATTAAGGAAAAAGGAGGATATTTAATTTTTACACAAATTATTTCACTTTTACTTGTATTATTTATTAAATGTGTCTAATAAGCCATACTTTTACCTAATACAGAAGCCTATATTAATTTCCTCCCTGCTCGAGTTCGAACTAAAACCCTTTAAGGGTGATGTTAACGTGAAATACCGTTACAATATATGGATTATAAAGAAGATAGTTAAAGAAAGAAGAGGAAACACGCAGTCTAGAGGAGGAGGGGAATATGATTCCTTGATACTGGAAGTAGATGAAGCAACCCATGAATTAATATTGAAGAGAGGAAAAATAAACATAGGATGGAAGAGGTGTATCGTATTACATTATTTCAGCATTAAAAGATGCTTTAAATGCTGCGGCTTGTATCATATTGCCAAGAATTGCACACTCGAGGATACATGCCACAAGTGTGCAGGAAATCATAAAGCAAGCGAATGTAATGAGACAAAGAAGAGATGCGTCAATTGTATGCACAAAATAAAGATGTACAACCGGAAGATAAGCGATGAACACGATGCGTTGAATGGGGAATGCCCAACTTACCTGAGAGCACTAGAAGAGGAGAAAAAGAAGACCGGCGGTGGAAATATTAAATAGCAATCACTGGCAGAAGTAGGATTAATCTTATGTACGAATGCCCAGAGCCTATTGGCACATAAGGAGGAGATACAACATCAGATTATGAAGAAGGTAAATCCTGCATTTTTGGCACTTTCAGAAACTAGACTAAGACCGGAAATAGAAGATAGTGAAGTAAATTTACCAGGATATAGTGTAGTCCGATCTGACGCTGAAAATAGAAACACAGGAGGAGTTATGCTGTATGTAAGAAGTGACATTAAATACGAGGTAGTTTTAATAAAGAATGTAATATCAAACTGTTGGTGTGCAGCAGTAGAAGTAAGAGACGATATATACCATAAAGGAGTGGTTATGGTAATATATCACTCACCGAGTGCATCGGACAGCGATTTCATAAGATTTTTAGAAGATATAGTGGAAATACTTACAATGAAAAGAGAATGTATAATGGTTGGCGACTTCAATATAGATTTAATGAAAGATTCTTTTTATGTAAGTAAGCTACGACCGCAAATGTCAAGTTTAGATCTGAAACAGTATGTTGACAAGCCGACAAGGAGTACAAAACGCAGTCAAACAATTATCGACTTATCAGGAGTACAAATTGAAAATGCGGGATTTTTTTCTATTTTTGAACGTTTATTCTGAAAAAATGGTAACAAATGAATTATTCAAAGTATTGTCCATCGCTAGCCACAACTTTTTCCCATCTTTCTGGCAATTTACGGATACCGTCGCGAAAAAATTCGGCCGGCTTGGCTGCTATCCAGTCATCGACCCATTTTTGGGCTTCTTCGTAAGAATGGAAGCGCTGGTCAGCTAGGCCATGTGTCATCGATCGGAAAAGGTGGTAATCAGAAGGAGCAATATCTGGGCTATACGGCGGGTGGGGTAAGACTTCCCATTTCAGCGTTTGTAGGTATGTTTTGACCGGCGCTGCAACATGTGGCCGAGCGTTGTCATGTGGCAAAATTACTTTGTCGTGTCTTTGCTCGTATTGTGGCCGTTTTTCTTTGAGTGCGCGGCTCAAACGCATCAATTGAGTTCGGTATAGTGCTCCTGTGATGGTTTCGTTCGATTTCAATAGCTCATAATACACCACACCCAGCTGGTCCCACCAAATACAGAGCATGAGCTTGGCGCCGTGAATATTTGGTTTGGCCGTCGATGATGATGCATGGCCGGGGTAACCATATGATTTTTTGCGCTTCGGGTTATCGTAATGGATCCACTTTTCATCACCAGTGACAATGCGATGCAAAAAACCCTTCCGTTTTTGCCGTTCGAGCAGCAGTTCGCATGCAAAAAAACGGCGCTCGACGTCTCTCGGCTTCAGCTCATACGGCACCCAATGTCCTTGCTTTTGGATCATTCCGAGGGCTTTTATACGATGGGAAATGGCTTGTTGTGTCACTCCCAATGAATCTGCGAGCTCTTGTTGAGTTTGACACGAGTCTTCATTGAGTATTGCCTCCAATTCAGCATTCTCAAACTTTTTCACTTGGCCCGGCCGCTCTTTGTCCTCAACGTCAAAATCACCACTTCTAAACCGCACAAACCATCTCTCGCACGTTGAAACCGATGGAACATGACTTGGATAAGCCTCGGAGACCAATCGATGTGCTTCAGCAGCACTTTTCTTCAAATTAAAGAAGTAAATTAAAACTTCCCGCAAATGCTGTTTTGTTGGCACGAAACTCGACATATTGAGAGCTCAAAAAAACTATGAATTTGACACTGCGACAAATTGACACATACTGAAAATTAAAGCTATAAGACGTAGCTTTGACATGAACATAGTCACAGTACTGCCTGATGCGTATAGCGTTAGTAACGCCATCTGTTATCAAACCCGCATTTTCAATTTGTACCCCTGATAGTTTTTGCCAACAATGAGATAAAAGTTAAAGCATTTGATAAACCTAAAATAACGAATTATGCGTGGATACAGGTTGAATTATAATCGATTAAATCGAAAAGTAAATTCAGAGTATTTAGTGGCAGAGATTACAGCAAATTTAATATAAACAAATTCTTTGGATTGTTAGAAATGAATTTAGTACAAGCACACGGTTTAAATGTTAACAGAAGAGCAGAAAAGTTAATGAATAGTATAGTAGGTACATTAAATATAGAAGCTCCAAAGAAAAGGTTTAAAATTCCAAATGTATGGTATGGGAAAAAGTGGTTTTCCGATGAAATTAGATTAGCAGCAGAGATTAGTGATGAAGCTCATTGTATAGCACTTTATACGAACGCAGAACAGGATTGGTTGAAGTTCAAGAACGAGAGAAATGCTGTAGTTAAACTTATTAGAGATAAAAAGAAAGAATATAATGAAAGTATGATAGATCAAAACAAGAATGATTCGATGACAATGTGGAAAACTAAAGAAGTAATTAGAGACGAACCAAGGAACGAAATATTATAGAATATATAGATTTTGAGATACTGGATAACATAAATGAATGCAATATAGCGGATAAGTTTAATTTATTTTATATACAAAGTATTGACAATATAACTCTACAGAACGAGATGGGAGAAAATCAGGTAAAAGAACTATTTATGTTATAGAAATGAGAGACACTATAGAAGGTTTTGAAATGATTGAAGCAAATATTTAGAGAAAATCGTTATGAGTTTACCCAACAAAAAAGGGAACAGAGGAGGGAATATCGAGTGAGTTGCTGAAATCAATATTTCATGTGATAAAAGATTAACTTCTAGGTATAATTAATGATTCTTCCAGAACTGGTCGGTGTCCAAATGATTGGAAAACGTAAACGATTATACCGATACCAAAAGTAGGCAAGCCTAGGACTGCTAGTGAATACAGACCAATTAATATTCTTCAGATATATGAAAAAACATTAGAACTTGTAGTGAAAGAGCAATTGGAAATATATTTAGAAAGTAATGACATCATTACAGAACATCAGTCGGGTTTTAGAAAACAACACTCGTGTGAAACTGCGGTTCAGACGATTATAGACGAATGGAAATTAATAATGAGTGAGGGAGAAATGGTAGGAGTAATATTTATGGACCTGAAACGAGCGTTCGAGACGGTAAATGGTGAAAGATTAGTAGAAAAATTATACCAGTATGGAATAAGAGCAAATGTTTTGGAATGGTTTCAGTCATATTTGGAGAATAGAAGGCAACAAGTGCGTTTTGGTGCCATAGTATCCGGACTAATTGAAACTAGATATGGAGTCCCGCAGGGTTCTGTATTGGGGCCTTTACTGTTTACTACAGGGTGCGCCATCTCAATCTGGTCGATGGAAGTATTGAATAACTTAGAGAATTTTCAACAGATTTCACAAAGTCGTATTTTTTTATTAAATTTGATTCATTACAATTTATTTTGATTAGTTTCCAAAAACCAAATCGATCAAATGACCGCCTTTATTACTGAGACAAAAATGAGCTCTTTTTTCGGCATTTTCCATTGTATTTGCCAGCGTCTCGGGCGATATCGCTGCGATTTCGGCTCGAATGTTGTTTTTTAGCTCCTCTATGGTCTTCGGCTTGTTGGCATAGACTTTACTTTTCAAAAATCCCCACAAGAAGAAGTCCGGTGCAGTCAAATCCGGCGATCTTGGTGGCCAGTCAATATCACCTTTCTTTGATATCACACGTCCTGGGAACTTCCGACGCAAATAGTCCATTGTTGAGCGCGCAGTGTGACATGTCGCACCATCTTGTTGGAACCAAAATTCCTTAAGACCTTTTTCACGCATTTGTGGTAAAACAAAGTGTGCCAACATCCACCGATATCGATCCCCATTGACAGTTTCACCAGCTCTGAAGAAAAATGGTCCAATGGTGGTTTTTGAGCAAACACCGGCCCAAACTGTCACTTTCTCATCGTGCAATGGAGTTTTGTGAATAATATGAGGATTATCGGTGCCCCACATGCGACAGTTTTGTTTGTTGACAGCGCCAGAGAGGGTGAAATTAGCCTCGTTGGTCATCAGAATTTGCTCCCAAAAATCTGGCTCAGCTTCCTTCATTCGACTAACGTTATTAGCGTAAGCCAAGCGTCGCGGCTTGTCAGTTTCCAATAATCTTTGAGTCAACTGCACTTTGTACGGAAACATGTGAAGATCTTGCTTTAAAATCCTTCTCAAAGTGGTTCCACTGATGTTTAATTGCTGAGACCGGCGGCGGTATGAGACATTTGGATTTTCTGCAACACTCTGTCGAACAGCTTCGATATTTTCATTTGAACGACCTGGACGCGGTCAAGCTTGATGTTGGAGATTCGCTACAGACCCGTGCTCCATGAAATTTGAAGCTAAATGACGGATAGTGTCGCCTTTGGGCGCAGAACGTCCGCGATATTTTTTACGATACGCACGCTGAGTTGACACAACTGAACGATTATTTTCAATGTAAAGCGAAACTATTTCGGCGCGTTCTTTCGGCGTATAGCGATACATGGTTGAAATTGTACTGAAATAACCTATACGAAACGTGTTGTACGACGCTGGTCGGTTAAAATCTGTCAGAGTTATTCAATACTTCCATCGACCAGATTGAGATGGCTCACCCTGTATATACATAAATGATATAGTTAAAAGTTGTCCAGAAGGATGTAATATAAAAATTTTCGCCGATGATACCATATTATATATAACTGGCGTAAGTTGCGAAGAAGTCGATTGTATGACAATTTCACGCGGAGCAAGATTTTACTTTAATTGGTAAAAGAAAATTGTACTCACGGTTGTTTGTTCCTGTGGTTCTTGCTGTTAAACGTGGGTTGGACGGACGTACATTGGTGTAGTCGGACAAACTCGAAATCGGACGTATGCGTTCATGCGTATTAATAATTATTTATTGAAATAAAACTACATGAGTAGTCGAATGTTGCACGTTCAACATTCCCGATTTCGCACGCGTTAATAATTATAAGTACTGTACTCGTACTCTGTACTACTTGAAACTATACTTTATGAAATTGAGCCGCGGTGAAAAACTATCGAACTGTACTACTCTACTCCCCGGCAAACAGTACTACTTGCTGCCTTAGGAAACTGTGGCTCCTTTTCTCCCCGTGAAACTGTCCTTCTTTATTCCCTGGCAAACAGTACTACTTGCTGCCTGGGAAACTGTGGCTCCTTGAACCCCCGTGAAACTGTCTCTACGGCCGATTTTCGCGGCCTTTCATAGGGCTCCTGAGCGTCGAAAAATCTTGTCGTCAAACGCGTTAAAAGAAAAGAAGGGATAAAACCCTATCCTGATTATAAGAATTTCCCCGTGGTCTATTGCAACCATACATGTATTCATTCCCCTTACCCCGCAGAGTAGCTTCCCGACATGCAGAGCCATAGATCTGTGCAAATGAATCGATATGGCGCGCTCTGATTTGTCGCGCGATGTGATACACGGAGGACCACGCGATTAGGTGAGGGAACGCGCTCCAGGCGTTTTTCCCCTGAAAATGAGGCGATTTTTATCACCCCGGATCTTGGCCTATTCTCGATAGAGTTTCTTAGTCTAGGTAATATCCTTATGTTCGCTTCTATGTAAATGTGTCTATGGTAATGGCTCAGAATTTCAGCGTTTGTACGGAACTTAATTAAATCCTTTGCATCAAACCACTGGTAATAATTTTGTTACAGATTCTGTAGTTAACTCGTCGTATGCAAGCTGATTTTTGCGTTAATCTCTTATTATCAGGAGTACAAATTGAAAATGCGGGATTTTTTTCTATTTTTGAACGTTTATTCTGAAAAAATGGTAACAAATGAATTATTCAAAGTATTGTCCATCGCTAGCCACAACTTTTTCCCATCTTTCTGGCAATTTACGGATACCGTCGCGAAAAAATTCGGCCGGCTTGGCTGCTATCCAGTCATCGACCCATTTTTGGGCTTCTTCGTAAGAATGGAAGCGCTGGTCAGCTAGGCCATGTGTCATCGATCGGAAAAGGTGGTAATCGGAAGGAGCAATATCTGGGCTATACGGCGGGTGGGGTAAGACTTCCCATTTCAGCGTTTGTAGGTATGTTTTGACCGGCGCTGCAACATGTGGCCGAGCGTTGTCATGTTGCAAAATTACTTTGTCGTGTCTTTGCTCGTATTGTGGCCGTTTTTCTTTGAGTGCGCGGCTCAAACGCATCAATTGAGTTCGGTATAGTGCTCCTGTGATGGTTTCGTTCGATTTCAATAGCTCATAATACACCACACCCAGCTGGTCCCACCAAATACAGAGCATGAGCTTGGCGCCGTGAATATTTGGTTTGGCCGTCGATGATGATGCATGGCCGGGGTAACCATATGATTTTTTGCGCTTCGGGTTATCGTAATGGATCCACTTTTCATCACCAGTGACAATGCGATGCAAAAAACCCTTCCGTTTTTGCCGTTCGAGCAGCAGTTCGCATGCAAAAAAACGGCGCTCGACGTCTCTCGGCTTCAGCTCATACGGCACCCAATGTCCTTGCTTTTGGATCATTCCGAGGGCTTTTATACGATGGGAAATGGCTTGTTGTGTCACTCCCAATGAATCTGCGAGCTCTTGTTGAGTTTGACACGAGTCTTCATTGAGTATTGCCTCCAATTCAGCATTCTCAAACTTTTTCACTTGGCCCGGCCGCTCTTTGTCCTCAACGTCAAAATCACCACTTCTAAACCGCACAAACCATCTCTCGCACGTTGAAACCGATGGAACATGACTCGGATAAGCCTCGGAGACCAATCGATGTGCTTCAGCAGCACTTTTCTTCAAATTAAAGAAGTAAATTAAAACTTCCCGCAAATGCTGTTTTGTTGGCACGAAACTCGACATATTGAGAGCTCAAAAAAACTATGAATTTGACACTGCGACAAATTGACACATACTGAAAATTAAAGCTATAAGACGTAGCTTTGACATGAACATAGTCACAGTACTGCCTGATGCGTATAGCGTTAGTAACGCCATCTGTTATCAAACCCGCATTTTCAATTTGTACCCCTGATAGTATAAATATTTTTGTTAAATTAAGGCTTATTCTAATCATTATTGGTTATTCGTTTAATTAGTAATTACTCTACTTATAGTTAAACCCTTTTTCTTAAATGACTTGTTAGACAATTCTTCTCGTGTTATAGAAATGACAGGGAGAGAAAGAGAGAGAGAGAGAAGGTATTTTACTTGAGAGCGGCTCGCCCGAATCGGTTCCTCGTACATTTCGTTCGTATGCAAGTCAGTTAGATCGCTGTTCAGACCTCGCGCAAAGGCGTTTATCGTTGCGTGGAGAGTCGCCCAGCCTCGCTTTCCTGCAGAAGAAGCTTCATTGCAACTCAATTTAGTCTCATCTCTTTCTCGTTTTGTCTATTTTTCGCTATTTTACTGTAAATTAATCCTAATATTTCTTTTATCCTTTCTATATATGCATAACATATTATATATATTGTAACGGTAATTTTTTTTTATCGTTAACAATAATTTTATTTATCGTGGGAATTCGGGCTCGAACACAGGACTAATTAATGTTAGACTTCGAGGTGAGTGAGAGTAGGATTTATTAACAAAACAAATAATTTCATAACGAGTTATTTTACAGTTTTCGGCCTCTAATATCTAGAGTGGTGCATCTAAATTTGGTAATTCCGGCGATAATTTTAACATCATTTCGTCTTATGCGTGTTCAATTCCTCGGTATTCTCGGGCTCGAATCTCTGTTACGTGTCAATGCGTTGGTATTGACCTAGTAACTTCAAACACGCACACACACACCCACTCGCATCACACTCACTCCTTGACAGAATGTATCAACTCTGTTTACAATGCTTTCTCTGTCACTCCTGTTTCACTTTCTCTCTTTCTCTCTTCCACACACATAATTGGGCAATTCCTGTTTATACTGCCGGTTTAAAATCCACACTATTTCATTTTATTTCCTTAAATACTACTCGCTTAATCTGATGCACTTAATTTCCTATACCTAGATTTATCCACTTAATCCTATTCTTTTTACACCTGTCTACTTCTTGATCTATTACACTTTAAATCTATCGCCTGGTTATTATTTTCTTATTTCTTTAAATATCTCCCCTGTCTGACTCTCCTCCTTCAAACCTCGTTATCACGGTTGAATTTATTTCCTTAATTCCAAAACCACGGACTTTCTGAGATATGATTTCTACTCGATCCTTGAACTTTAAAATTCTAATAATAATCACTACGTACTTTACGGCAGCGACTTGTACCAAAATATACTATATTTGTTCGGGAAAACTTGTACTAAGAGGCCGCTTCCCTGCGGTGCAGGGTCTTTTATAGACTCTCCCCCCAACCTGGTCCCCTCTTCGTCATTAGTAGCTTCGATTTTAAAATCCGCCAAGTCTCATGGTTTTTCCAGCTACCGTAGTCGTGCCGCCCCTGTCTCTCCCTCGTCGCCGAGCAAGGCCAGCTGGTCGTTGACCTGCTGTTTTCGTCGACGAGCGAATTCCAGAGGCGTGACGTCATTAGTTTTTATGCTAGGTCCGGGTTCGGTGGCCTAGCCTCTGCTGTATTCGTTGCTTCGAAATATACTATCGGGCTCTCATAGCCGTTCGATATAGAAAAATAGGCTAACAGTGGTAATTATATTACAATGTATGAATGTATTTTTACTATAAATTCCAATATTTTACGAGAGACTTATTAGTATAATCTCAAGAGAAAAAAAGGACATTAATCCTGGTATACTGATCTTTCTTCTATTACCCGATTATAACTGGTAGGTTCATTAATTCAATGTGGATTGTACTCGATTTCAAGTGACAGCCCTGGGTAGTTTCCGTATGGAAGCATAATTGTTCTCTTTGCTGCTGATATTTTACCTAAAGTATTCGTGTGAACACTTTAATGGTCATAAATCTTTCGTTTAAGTCGATAGTTCCTCCACTTTTGTTAATTGTTTCGCTGAGTTAATAATTGTTCATGATTTCATCATCTTTCTGAAGAGAGACAGGGGGGGGGAGAGAGAGAGAGAGAGAGAGAGAGAGAGAGATTGATTGATTGATTGATTGATATTTATTAGCTTTCTCAGCTATTTTATACACAGTGTTACATATTTTTCTTACATCTACATACATCTTACTTTACTGTTGACACAACATACTCCTTTAACATTCGTTTAAACTGTTCTACTTTTTCGCAACCTTTCAGTTCAGCTCGCAATGCATTATATATTTTCACTCCTTCATAGTACATACTCTTTTGTGCACTTCTCGTTCTTCTAAATTGTATTACTATATTTTCCTACTATTTGTAGCCGATTTTTAAATTCTTTTGGCAGTCGATTCTTCACGGCTTTAAAGATAAATGTACAAACGTTATAGTACAATCTTTGCCTTATGGACATAAATTGTACCGCGCTGAGCATATCTTCTACCTTCGTATTGTAACATAGTTACACGAACGGCACAGGAGTTCAGGCGATGATTATCAAGGTGAACATCGAGTTTCGAGCATCGTTCGGGATTTAGAACAGCTCGAGGAGGCAAAATAGATTCGACGTATTGTAAAGGGTGATTTTTTAAGAGCTTGAGAACTTTTTTTTAAAAAAAAACGCATAAAATTTGCAAAATCTCATCGGTTCTTTATTTGAAACGTTAGATTGGTCCATGACATTTACTTTTTGAAGATAATTTCATTTAAATGTTGACCGCGGCTGCGTCTTAGGTGGTCCATTCGGAAAGTCCAATTTTGGGCAACTTTTTCGAGCATTTCGGCCGGAATAGCCCGAATTTCTTCGGAAATGTTGTCTTCCAAAACTGGAATAGTTGCTGGCTTATTTCTGTAGACTTTAGACTTGACGTAGCCCCACAAAAAATAGTCTAAAGGCGTCAAATCGCATGATCTTGGTGGCCAACTTACCGGGCCATTTCTTGAGATGAATTGTTCTCCGAAGTTTTCGCTCAAAATGGCCATAGAATCGCGAGCTGTGTGGCATGTAGCGCCATCTTGTTGAAACCACATGTCAACTAAGTTCAGTTCTTCCATTTTTGGCAACAAAAAGTTTGTTAGCATCGAACGATAGCGATCGCCATTCACCGTAACGTTGCGTCCAACAGCATCTTTGAAAAAATACGGTCCAATGATTCCACCAGCGTACAAACCACACCAAACAGTGCATTTTTCGGGATGCATGGGCAGTTCTTGAACGGCTTCTGGTTGCTCTTCACTCCAAATGCGGCAATTTTGCCTATTTACGTAGCCATTCAACCAGAAATGAGCCTCATCGCTGAACAAAATTTGTCGATAAAAAAGCGGATTTTCTGCCAACTTTTCTAGGGCCCATTCGCGGTCAACATTTAAATGAAATTATCTTCAAAAAGTAAATGTCATGGACCAATCTAACGTTTCAAATAAAGAACCGATGAGATTTTGCAAATTTTATGCGTTTTTTTTTAAAAAAAAGTTCTCAAGCTCTTAAAAAATCACCCTTTAGAAGCAGAAAAACACCTGTGCGAGAGGCTCGGTACAAGAGTACCGAGGCTTGCGGGCAATAGGCTATTACCCTGACATAAAAACAGGAGCCGTTGCCGCTCCGAAATTCCCTCGCTGACCAAAACAGCAGGTCAGCGACCCACCGGCCTTGCCGGGAGGCGAGGGGAAGGCGGTAAGCGCGGCAGCGGCGAACCGCGGAAATAAGGAAATGCGTCGAAATTCGAATTAAAACCGATATGATGACGTAGGGTCAGGCGGAGCGAGGGGAAGGCTATAAAAGGCCGGTGCGGGGAGTGCGGAGCTCTCTTGGTTCTTCGTCTTCTTAGCGTGAAAAG
This sequence comes from Cylloceria caligata, assembly GCA_963942595.1. Classification (NCBI taxonomy): domain Eukaryota; kingdom Metazoa; phylum Arthropoda; class Insecta; order Hymenoptera; family Ichneumonidae; genus Cylloceria; species Cylloceria caligata. Next base: position 45,697,608 of record OZ012705.1, on the reverse strand, counting down.
CCTAAATATTGGAGGATAGCAAAGCGATAACGAAAAGTTCTAATTAAAAAGTAGAAGTTCAGGAGTCATCTAAAAAAATTACATCTTGCAGAGTCTGTGTTCACTCGAGAAAGGAAAACAAGTGAGTGACACCCGGAGGCCCACGAGGAAGGAAAAGACAGGCGAGAAATCATTATATAATTAACAATAATCAGTGGTAAAGTAGAAAAATTGTCACATAATCAAAATTAATCTAGTTTATAAGAGGATAGAGTTAAGCATATAGTATAAGTGCATCGTATTCAGCGAAAGGTTTCCGAAATAGAAGGGAACCAGATCTTTAAACCGACGAGAGAAGTGCGAAACGAAATCACATAAGTGGAAAGGAGACAGAGTGCGAGTGAGACGAGAAAGGAAGCGAAAAGAATTGTACATAGAGTTTCTACACTCTATACAAGTAGTGCGGTGTGTCCGTGTGTGTGAGGCGACAATACCGAGGCGTCGTCCCGTAACCATAGCTCGAGCTCTGAAATACCGGGAAGTTGCGCCCGAATAAGCCGAAATAATCATAACTAAAATCGAGGGAATTCCCTTATTTTCGAGACGGAAAAGATAGAATTAAGAAACGTAGAAGATAGGATAATTATAATTCGATAGGATAAGTAGCTTTACACCTAGGAAAAATAAATACGAATGAATGAGTGAAAGAAGGGTGAGTGCCAAAGAATTGTAAATAGGGTTCATACACCCTATAAAAAGAGAGAATGCAAATTAGCGTAAACCGAAAGTAAAATCTCAGTGCGAAAAATATCGGACAAGACTTTGTAACACCAAGCAAGAAAGGAGTGAGTGCGAGTGGAAGATAGCGAGCGGTGCGGTATAGATATAGCGGCGAATTGAATATAGGTATAGTGGAACTGCGCCACGAACCATAACAGACTTTCGAGTAATACCGAGAACCCGCGCATCACCAATAAAATAAATAAATTGTGAAAATAATCGGTGCATTCCAAGCGTCAACGGGGATCCTCGGAAATTTGATAATTGTAATATAAAAAGAAGGAGGTCTGGCGATCATTTTTTCTTCACAAATAAAACATCACTTTTCACCACTTTGAAGTCTACATTAATTAGTTTAGTGTCGAGCCCAAAACCCCACGAAAAATAAAATTCATGTGAACGGGAGAAAAATACCGTTTCAGTATAGCGGTTGCATTGTAATATAACCCTCATTGCTCTGTTCTCCGCGATTTGCAGTTTCTTCAACTCTGTTTCACCCATAGCTACTAACAGTGTTGCACAATATTCAAAGTGAGGTGCTATGATTGCTTTATAATATCACACATCGCGTATACGCAGATACATAATTCCCCATTCTGTTTATGTTCGAGAATTCAGTTGTCGGAGAGGTAATGGACTGTAAATATTGTGTTGATTGAATTAAAACGCAGTACACGGACGTTAACAACAATAGCATTTATTTGCTCCACCTGTCAAATGACAGTGGACAACACAAATACACATAAATATAACAAGTAAAATAGCAAATAAAATAGAAAAAGCGTACAGAGAAGAGAATAGATGAGGCGTTCGGAAAATAGAAAATAAATGAGGCGTTCGTCTTACCGCACACGATTATATTAATCGTGTGCAATTGCTGAGACTTGCTGTCGCGATCAAGCTGATGCCGGGTCCACGACACGATGAGCCAAATGAGGATGTACCAGTGTGCCGACGTCGATATATCAATGCAGATATGATGGCTGGGTTGTGTAGACTATAGGTCGTCTGAGCTGGTCGTTGAGTCTGATTTTTATGCACTTAATCGTCGAGAGAACGCACGAAACTCGATGACGGTGAGAGCTGTACGAGAACAAAACGCAAGATGGCTGCGTTAAGCGAAGCAGCCGTTGTCGAACCAAGCCGAAGAGCGCTTGCGCGCAGCGACCCGTTGCTCGGCACGCAGACCTAGTGCAGGGTTTACAGCTCCTGCGTGGTGCTGCCGCTGAGTGTCAACAGCAAACAGTTGCCCATGCTAGCCTGCAGTGCGCAGTCTCGCTACGCTTGGCAGAACGTTCAAGCATTCTCAAACAGTTTAGAAAGCTCGTTTTTTTCCCTATTTTTTTTAACATATACTCACAGTGGTCTTTGAATCGTAGCTTGTCATCAATAATGATACCCAAATATTTTATTGACTCTGCTATCTCAAGTTTCGTTCCATCCAAATACTTCAGTACAATATTCCTACTCACGACTTTCCTTACACTGCTGACAATCATATATTTTGTTTTCTCTACATTCATTTTTAATTTATTTCTTTCCATCCACTTTTCTACTATACTCAATAACATATTCATCTTTCTCTCCACTTCCGCGCTGCTTTTTCCAGGTACATATATCACTGTGTCATCAGCAAACATTTTTATTGCACATTCCTCTGGACACAAATTAACTATATCATTTATATATATAATAAACAGCAACTGCCCTAGTACTGACCCCTGCGGTACCCCATATTCGTTGGGAATAACTCCAGACCATTTATCATTGGATCGAACTTGCTGTGTTCTATTTCTTAAGTACGTTCTGAACCAATCTAATACCCTGTCTCTAATTCCATATTGGTATAATTTGTCTAATAATATATCCCTGTCGATTGTCTCAAACGCTCGTTTTAAATCCATGAATATTACTCCTACTATTTTTCTTTCACTAATGTACACTTTCCATTCATCTACAACAGTTTGAATCGCCGTTTCACACGAATATTGCTTAATAAATCCTGACTGATGCTCCGTTATGATGGCTCATGTTCCACCTGCACTTGTGCACACCTATTAGCAAGTAATAAATCGATAGCAGTTCGACTATCTTGCGTTATTCTTGTTGGTTTATTAACTATTGCTTCATTCCTAGACTCAGCATTCCTGTTATCAACCTCTTTTTGTCAAACGTTTCTACTGTGACATCTATATTTAAATCACCTATTATCGAACAGTCTCCTTTCATTGTTAGTTCCTCAATTATGTTTTCTATGTGTCTTATAAACTCAGCATCCGACGCACTTGGCGAATGATACACAATTACTATCACTCCTTTATAATGTTTGTCCTTGACCTCTATTCCAGCACACCAGCAGTTTGATTCTATTTTATTTATTGGTATCATATCATATTTAATATCATCTCTTATGTATAAGATAGCACCACCTGTATTCCTATTCTCCGCATCACATCTGACTGCACCATAGCCCGGCATATACACTTCACTGTCCCCAATTTCAGCTGTCACTCTGGTCTCTGATAACGCTATGAATGCGGGTTTCATTTTATCCACTATTTGGTATCATATTTCATCCTTATGTGCTATCAGACTTTGTGCATTTGTATACCATAGCATTTCCTCCTTCAGTAATTGCTAATCGTCCCATCCTGCTTTCCTCTTCTCTTCTTGGATTGCTCTTTTGTACGTTGGGCATTCCCGATCTGATGCATCCTGTTCCATGTTTATCTCTAAGTTGTATGCTTGGTTTTTAAACATGGAGTTTATGCACTTGTTTTTCGTCGCTGTACATTTATTCGTTTCGTGATTTCCCGCACATTTATGGCATGTTTCCTCTCTTGTGCAGTTCTTGGCTATATGATAGTAGCCCCAACATTTGTAGCATCGCTTCACATTGACGTGGTTGTAAACTGGACATTTTCTCCATCCCACGCTTATCCTACCTTTGTTCAATATCTCTTGGTGGGTTCCTTCATCCACTATCATTATTACTGATCCTTCGTGTCTCTCTTCTTTGTTTATTCTTTTGACATATTTTATCTCCCTTCCTTGGTTTTCTTCCATTGCATTCTGTTTCTTTATTGTTTCAACCAGCTCATCATCCGCCAGCTCTAGTTCTTCCACTTCCATGTTAACGATTTTAATTCTTGGTTTTTGTTGCTTTGTTTCCATAACTTTAAATCCCTCGCCCATTTTCTCTGGTACTATGGTCTTCAGCTTTTCTATTTCTTCTGTTGTTTCACAGCCCAAAATCACAGTTCCATTACTGCCTTTCTTTAACCTTGTTACTCTCACAGCCATGTTTTTTATGTCTATCTTTTCTTTGATCTTCTTTTTCGTGGCATCGCTTTCTTGTTGTTCGTTAGGCTTAATAATTATAACCGTACATCTTTTCTTTGATCTTCTTTTTCGTGGCATCACTTTCTTGTTGTTCGTTAGGCTTAATAATTGTAACCGTCTCCTTTTTCTTTTCTTTGACTGCTCCACTATAGGTTCTTGTTACTTCCCTTGTTGTACCTAGAACTAGAATTATCACCCTAACTTCATTCTTGCATGCAACTTCGTCCTTTATTTCTTTCTCACTTTTCACCAACCAATCTATTTTTCCTTCGATATTTGCCGTCGTGCTAATACCTCTGCTTCCAGTAAATGATCTAGTCGAACCCGATCGATCTCTGCTGTTACCTGCACCTGGTGTCAACGTCTTCTGGCTTTCGTTAACTACGAATTTATCGAATGGACCATTACATTGCACTAGTTCTCTGTTTTTATCGTACACCTTATGTTTACACATACATCCCGGACGATAAAACAGTTTCGGGCACGTCTTGCATCGCACTACCTGGCTTTTTATAGCTTTTTTGCACGCTGAGCAACGATATTCATCGTACTCAGTCGTGCTATCCATTTCGTCCGTGTTCGCACTAATGCCGTGGTATGCGCTATCGTCGTGTCACCGTGGCAGCGAGAATGGTCGCCGTCACCACTTTCACACGAACTTCAATATCTAAAATTGTTCACAATACCGCGATCTCGATAGTTATCAGAATCATCTATCGTTCCAAATGCTCATCACACAAAACGGCACATTTCGTAATATTTTTATCCTTATTATAGTCTAATATTTCACTATAAAATTGGCTCAAAGACGGAGCGCATTTAACACACGTCTCAACTTTTCGAGACAGAGAGAGAGAGAGAGAGAGAGAGAGAGAGAGAGAGAGAGAGAGAGAGAGAGAGAGAGAGAGAGAGAGAGAAGGGTGCGGTCACCTGGTCACGTGATAGCGTTCCCTCCAACCGCTCCCCTATGACCAACAACGCCCCGACGACGACTAGTCGAACCCCTAGTCTAAAATTGAGGGTAAGGCTGTAGATCCGTAAATGGCAGTCGATAACCGGGTCTACGCAGTAGATCCCATGCTTTGAAAGTTTGCCGTTTGACCGGGAGCGCTGAAAAATTCCATCTTTACAAGATTAATTTTCCCGGGAGACGATTGGTAGAGCCGTGTCTTCACCCTGTTCCGATCTCTGTCGTTAAAATCGCTCTCCTCTTCTCTTAAGAAATTCGAAAATAAAACAAAAATGTGAAAAGTTACTTTTACTGTGGCGAAACTAAAACAGAAGAACTTTAACTAAATCTGTTTGAGAATGCTTGAACGTTCTGCCAAGCGTAGCGAGACTGCGCACTGCTGGCTAGCATGGGCAACTGCTTGCTGTTGCCACTCAGCGGCAGCACCACGCAGGAGCTGTAAATCCTGCACTGGGTCTGCGTTCCGAGCAACAGGTCGCTGCGCGCAACCGCTCTTCGACTGCTTGATTCGACAACGGCTGCTTCGTATAACGCAGCCATCTTGCGTTTTGCTCTTGCATTGTTTACACCGTCACCGTGTTCGTGCGTGCTCATCAAAGTTCTGTGCATCTTAATTAAAGTTCTCATCGTTCAACTCAGCCGACCTACAGTCCCTACAACTCAGCCATCATATCAGTAGTGATATATCGACGTCGGCACACCAGTACATAAACATTTGGCTCATCTTGTCATGCACCCGGCGTCAGCTTCACCGCAAGGCCTGGTCGTGACAGATATTCTCATCACTTGCACACGATTAATACAATCGTGTGCGGTAAGACGAACGCCTCATTTACTTTCTCGTTTCCGAACGCCTCATCTATTCCCTTCTTTATACGCTTTTTCTATATTATTTTCTATATTTTACTTGTTTATCTGTATATTTGTGTCTGCTGCACTTGACAGGTGGAACAATAAATGCTATTATCATTAACATCAGTGTACTGCGTTTTAATTCAACCTTCTATATTACAGTCCACTTTCTCTCCATCATACTGAATTCTCGAACAAAATCGAAATACAAAAAATGTAAATGCGACGTTCCGTCAGGACGTAACACCTTCCCCCTTCAAACGATTATTAGGAGAAGCCTAATCATCGAATCCGAGGGTGAAGCTAACAATTTTCCGATTATGCTTTTAACGACTTGTCTCTTGCAAGGTCTTGGAATCTATATGTGATACTAGTTTTTGTTTGTACCATGACGACTTTCGTTAAACACAAAAAAAAATGTTACTTTTAATAGAGAAAGGCTATTTGATTGGCAACTGTTTAGTCATATTGCTATTCCTGCTTTGGTTGAATATTGTTCTACGTTAAGTGTATGCATATATGCGATTATATTTTTTTTCGGACTAGTCCGTACTATGCTTAGTAGGAATATTATATGTTCCTAATTCTTAACTTAATTATTTCGTTGCTTCATATTTTCCGACAATAGTTGTTACGTTATTGTATTTATGTGCACGTCCTTTTATTTATGGGCATTTTCTTCGCTTGTTTTATTTATTTATTTATTTATTTATTGATTTTACTTTTGTATTTTCTTTACCTTGAAATTTTTAACTTTTTTTCATAGCAACCGTACAATAAGCTAAGCGAAATTTTTTGTTTTCTCAAGCGTTACTTATGATTAAATAACGGTGAATATTGAACGTGGCCTGCTGGTTACAGTGTATGTGTACTTAATTCTACTTCTTCTTATAATTCGTAATCTTTATCTAAATATTTGCTCTCTCTTTTTTTTTTAACTGAAATATTATTTATGTCTAATGACATGGTTTAAATATCTTTTTTCTCTTTTTCCTATACCACACATCGGAGTGGTTAACTTGATTTGAATAATAGCAACTGACGTATGTAAGAATATGTAGGTATGCATTTTCTCATACGGACTTGGTGTTGATTCAATGGCTCGTGAACGCTGATTTCTGTAGTTCATAAAATTCTTGGAGTTCTTGGAGTTCTCAGCATTTTTTTGACGTTCTTGGCGTTCTAGACGTTTTGAAGTTCTTGGCGTTCTAAGCGTTTTGGAGTTCTTGGCGTTCGTGAAGTTCTTGAAATTTTGTCCATATGATGCTGGACATTCGTGAAGTTTCTTTAGATTTGTAGGTGTTCGTGAAGCTCTTGAGATTTTGTCCATATGATGCTGGACGTTCGTGTGGATGATCGTATTGTCTCCCCTTCATGATGGTTGGCTCCATATGATTTGGTATAAGGATTCGTCGATCGTCTAGTATAAAAACGAATGCTTCCTTTTACTCTGAGGAGATGTAGATGTTTCGCTCGTACAGTGCGGTACGGTGGCCCTCGGAATGAATGACTTGTAAACTCTTGTGTCTGTGAAACATAATGTGCATTACTAATATGCGATATCATAGTGTGATTAACGATCATTATTATTATTTTTTTTCTTTATATAATATTATTTTATTTTATTTGAGGTATATACCAGGTCTATAAATATAAAACCGGAATTTTTGTATAGAAAATACGCGTTTATTGTATGAGAATGATAAAAAATATTTTACTCGAAGTATTGCCCATCGCTAGCTATACATTTTTCCCACCTGTCTGACAATTTGTGGATGCCACGCCAAAAAAACTGTTGCTTTTTTTGAGGCAAACCAGTCATCGACCCATGTTCGTACATTTTCGTATGAAGTATAGCGCCGCTCAGCAAGTGCGTGTCCCATCGATGCAAATAAGTAGTAATCGGACGGAGCCAAGTCTGGTGAGTAAGCCGCATGCGAAAGTATTTCCCAACTAAACGCCTCAATCGTTTCCTTGACCAGTTTTGCTGTGTGTGATGGTGCATTATCATGAAGCAAGATCACTTTGTGTTGCCTTTTTCGATATTCTGGTCGTTTTTCACGCAAAGCTTGATTCAAATCGATCATTTGTTGTCGGTAGCGTTCAGTATTAACGGTTTCGCCAGGTTTTAGCAGCTCATAATAGATCACACCCTTCTGATCCCACCAAACACAGAGCATTGCCTTCCGTCCATAGCGATTTGGCCTTGCAGTCGATGTCGATGGTTCGCCTGGAGTTGCCCATGATCTTTTACACTTAGGATTCTCAAAATATATCCACTTTTCATCGCCAGTCACAATTCGATGGAGGAATGACTTTCTTTTGTACCTGGCGAGCAGCATTTCGCAAGTGGTTTTTCGGTTTTCCTGCTGTCTTTCATTCAGTTCATGTGGAACCCATTTTCCCATCTTCTGGATCTTTCCCATGGCTTTCAAACGTATGGAAACGGCTTCTTGTGTCACATTTAATTGATCCGCGAGCTGTTGTTGCGTTTGAGCGTCATCCTGGTCCAACAATACTTGCAATTCGATGTCTTCAAACTTTTTCGGTGGTCTTCGTTGACAATCTTTGTCAGAGATGTCAACAAGGAAATGGTGTCAATGACGCGGTTTGACGGTAACTACATCTACAGCTAGGGCCATCTATGGGCAAATTCCGGTTTCATATTTATAGACCTGGTATATATATATTTTTTCTTTTTCTTTGTATTATTATTGTGAGGAAAAAATGCAACCCCCCTGTTTTTTTAAGAGTGCGAAAAGACATAAACGAAACAATTGTGTATTATTAATCAAAAAATATATGCAAGGGTATGGTTATATAGTTTTAGTTCAAAATAGATTTACCGTATTAGCCCGAATATAACGCGATATTTTTCGACCATTTATTTTCCGTTAAAAAATCGACTCGTGCTAAATTTGGGGTTTAAGTAATGGAATGTAATATAAACAAGGACATTTTCCTACAGAGGTTGAAACGCGATTGAACGTCCGACCAATTCCTAGCTCGTAATAATAATACCGGGTGGTATGACTTCTCAGTTGCAAGTCTTGGATGTGGTGGTTTATAAACCATTTAAAGACAACCTTCGAAAAGAATACAACAATTGGCTATTATCGGGCGATCATCCATTGACACCTTCAGGAAAAATAAAAAAACCCTCAGTCTCTCTTTTAGGAGAATGGATTGCGACTGCCTGGCAGAAGATCGAACCTGAATCGATAGTTAAAGGTTTCAAGAAATGCTGCATTTCCAATGATTTAAATGGGACGGAAGATGACATTTTGTGGGAGACTGAAAGCGTGAATGAAAATACTGATGATACCGATGTGACATCAATGAGTTCTCATTCTGAAAACAGTTCAGATTCTGAATAAACATTTCCGTTTTTTGTTGTTACTTACGTAATATTAATTTTGTTTTACATTACTTAATTTTTTTTACATGAATTTAACCTGTGTTATTAGCTATAACTACCTAGATAAATGCTTATCTGATTGAATTTTACTTTCTTTGAATTCTTTTATGAGTATTATTTTTTTTCTAAATATCTTTATGAAAATTTGGGAGTCGCGTTAAATTCGGGGTCGCGTTATATTCGAGCTAATACGGTAGTTACGTGAGTATTTGGTGTTGGGAGAAGTTTTCCTTGCATTATTCCTTTGCTTATATATATTTTTCATATTTACCATTTGTGTAGCGAAAGTGGTACCAGTGTCCCATTATTGCGTTTTTGAATAGTCACACGACTTGTTGATAAGAGAATGAATGTCGTCGGTGTGGTGGCTTGTGGTTGGTGGCGTAATATAGAGTCGCTTTCCAACAAGTAGCCCACCAAGTTTTGGATGGCAATCTGTTCGGTACTACGTGGGGTTTTGGAAATAGGAAGGGTATGTATTGGAGACACAGCGGTAGAACTAGTGACTGGTCTTCCTAAATTAGTAAATGTGGGTATCTTGGTCCTGCTCCTAGTGACAGGGCCGAGAACCATACTTGCGATCTGGATGCTGTTGGATCGATAGATTAACTGAACATTGAACAATTTATTTATGAATTCAGAGGTTATTGTATATTTGTATATTACTATTCCTGCAATAAATACATGTGATTAATTTATACGGCGTTGGAAGTATTGGTATTGTTTTAGGATGTTGTCAAACGTAAGATATCTGGAGTATATTTTTATGCAAAATATGTTTCTGGAAGAATTATTTCGAAAATCTTAGAATGCAATTTTCGATTTTTTCAATCGATTTGAATGTACAATAATGTCTCTGTTTGGGAGTTTGATACGTACGTTACCGTTCGTTAAGGCCTAACATAGGTCCAGAATTTTCAAAAAATCGATTTTTTTTACAGATTATTATTCCCTATAGTTTTAGGCGTATTTCTGTGAAAGTCAATTGTAAAAATTCCTTATAGATCGAAAGTTATTCTAGAAAGCCCGACTGCCCAACGAGAGGGCCTTATGCGCGCCTACCTGCGCAGACTTGTTTGAGGCAGCTGGCCTTCACCCTCGGAGCCTTTTAGCCTGTCGGTTCTTTATTTATCCTACAGTATGTATAGGGACGTTTATAAAGCATTATGCAAATATATTCAGGTTTCTGAAATTGAAAGTTAGTTCTCTTTGATCGTTCGAAGCGAGCAGTTGTGTGTCGTATTTGTGATTTTCGAAAATGTTAAAACGGCGCAGTCTAGATCGTAAAGGCAGTAAAAATGAACGATGTTCACGCCCTAAAAGGAAGAAGCCTCCTCAGGGGCCAGATAAAATAGAGAGTGAAACAAAATACACTAGTTCGGCTGCAAAAAGATTATCAGGATGATTTCATTAGGTTTCATTCGACTCAACCTTCTCATACTGTACTTTACAGTTTACTGCGGTTTTTGCAGCTATTTCAGAGTGTGTGGTCTGTCGTAGATGTGGTGGCGATATCAAATTTTTGAAAGCAAGTCCCCGTGGACTTGGTTTCAAATTAAATGTTTTTTGTACAAAGCGTGGCGATAATATCCAGAGTGTTTTTTCATCGCCTTTGATAAACACTGCATACGAGATAAACCGATGCTTCACATTCGCTTTCCGACTGTTAGGAAAAGGATTGAAGGCAATGCAGCTTTTTTGTGGTGTCATGGATTTAGCATCATGCATCGCACAAACAAGCTTCGATTCAATTATGAAAAATGTTGAAGCAACTTCAATAGTCGTCGCTAAAGCGTGTATGAAAGTTGCTGCTGAAGAAGAAGAAGTTCAAGAATGTGCCAATCAAGATAAACTACAATTATCTCAGAATGGAATCATTGTATCCGGCGATGGTACTTGGATGAAAAGAGGCTTTTCTTCGCTTTACGGAGTTACAATATTAATTGGTTATTTCACGGGAAAAGTTATCGACTTCGTGGTAAAAAGTAGATATTGCAAAGAGTGCAAAATTCACGAAAAGCAAAAAGATACGGCTGAGTATGAATCGTGGTTAGAAAACCATCAAGAACATTGGGCCGCAAATCACACAGGAAGCTCTGGGATAATGGAGCCAAATAGTGCTGTCGAAATGTTTCAGAGATCATTAGAAAACTGTGGGATTAAATATGAATATTACATAGGTGACGGTGATACAAAAACTTTTTCAAGAATCAGGAATGCTCAGCCGTATGAAGACCTCGAGGTAAAAAAGAAAGAATACGTGGGTCATGTTCAAAAACGTATGGGTAAGCGTCTCCGCCAAGTCGTCAGCGATAGCAGAAAATTTACGTCAATTATCAAAGAAGAGGAATCAACGACTAATAAGAAAAATGCAAAAATTACATCGAATCAAAGCAAACAAGTTAGTTTGGAAGGACGTGAAAAACTTACTGCTAAACTAATAGACGAGCTAACTATTTATTACGGTTTAGAAATAAGACATAATATTGACTCTCTGGAAAATATGAAAAATGCCATATGGGCGACATTCTAGCATAAATCATCAACGGACGAAAAACCTCAGCATACTTATTGTCCACCTGGAGAAGAAAGCCGAAGGTATTAGATACATACAAGCACAAAGCCGCTTTACCTGAAATTGTACTGCAGGCAATAAAACCCATCTATGGATCATTAAGTGACGATCAAGTACTGGAAAAATGCTTGGGTGGATTTTCACAAAATGTCAATGAGAGTCTCAATTAAAAAATTTGGAAGATTGCACCCAAATGTAGTCCAGGTGGTAAGAGAATAGTTGATATATCTGCCAATGTTGCTGTATATACTTTTAATGACGGGGCAGAGGCTTTATTAAGAATAGTAAGATTACCTGGAATAACAATTGGATACGAGGGGTACCACTATTGTCTTGGAGAAAATGCGAACCGGCGAAAACACGCACGAATCAACGCTGCCAAAGCAACAAATGAGGCCAGAACAACTCGTCGATTGGGAAAAAATAAACAGCAACAATTGTTTACTGACAAGGACGGCATACAATATGAAGCTGGAATGGGAGATTAGACGTAAGTTAACAAAATAAATTTAAAAATTCATAAAGTTCTTGCTTTAGCTGCGCGCGACCTCGAGCGAAACGCACTTGAAACTTTAAATGCATTTTTCTCAAAACTACTTTTTCTGTCACGGTTTGCATGATAACTCATACGTTTGCGTATGATACTCGTGATGACATACTACGTGCATGATACTCATAGTTTTTAATATTTTTTTATGCTTTTTTTTTTTTTTTAATATTCGAAGTTGTTTTCCCTATAGTCTGTCGAGTCGGATTTTTGATATTGTGATTAAAAAATTTTATAAACATAATTAAAGTGTGACATTTATGACACAAAATGCACACTTTTTTTAAAACTGCCGTGAATTGCTATAATAAATTTTTCGAATTTCAAAAATCCGGCTCGACAGACTATAACTACAACTTTATTTTACAAGAATTTTTTTACGTTTTGCAGATCTATCAACATTTCAAGAAGAAATTATGCAGACCATGGGGCAATTTTTTTTCATCGTGATTCGGGAAACGTGATTTTTCAAGTTGTAATTTTTGAAGAAAAAAAAAATTAAATACATTTTTTACAAAGTTTAAATACTAATAAACAATGTATAAAAATTATCAGGGGTACAAATTGAAAATGCGGGTTTGATAACAGATGGCGTTACTAACGCTATACGCATCAGGCAGTACTGTGACTATGTTCATGTCAAAGCTACGTCTTATAGCTTTAATTTTCAGTATGTGTCAATTTGTCGCAGTGTCAAATTCATAGTTTTTTTGAGCTCTCAATATGTCGAGTTTCGTGCCAACAAAACAGCATTTGCGGGAAGTTTTAATTTACTTCTTTAATTTGAAGAAAAGTGCTGCTGAAGCACATCGATTGGTCTCCGAGGCTTATCCGAGTCATGTTCCATCGGTTTCAACGTGCGAGAGATGGTTTGTGCGGTTTAGAAGTGGTGATTTTGACGTTGAGGACAAAGAGCGGCCGGGCCAAGTGAAAAAGTTTGAGAATGCTGAATTGGAGGCAATACTCAATGAAGACTCGTGTCAAACTCAACAAGAGCTCGCAGATTCATTGGGAGTGACACAACAAGCCATTTCCCATCGTATAAAAGCCCTCGGAATGATCCAAAAGCAAGGACATTGGGTGCCGTATGAGCTGAAGCCGAGAGACGTCGAGCGCCGTTTTTTTGCATGCGAACTGCTGCTCGAACGGCAAAAACGGAAGGGTTTTTTGCATCGCATTGTCACTGGTGATGAAAAGTGGATCCATTACGATAACCCGAAGCGCAAAAAATCATATGGTTACCCCGGCCATGCATCATCATCGACGGCCAAACCAAATATTCACGGCGCCAAGCTCATGCTCTGTATTTGGTGGGACCAGCTGGGTGTGGTGTATTATGAGCTATTGAAATCGAACGAAACCATCACAGGAGCACTATACCGAACTCAATTGATGCGTTTGAGCCGCGCACTCAAAGAAAAACGGCCACAATACGAGCAAAGACACGACAAAGTAATTTTGCAACATGACAACGCTCGGCCACATGTTGCAGCGCCGGTCAAAACATACCTACAAACGCTGAAATGGGAAGTCTTACCCCACCCGCCGTATAGCCCAGATATTGCTCCTTCCGATTACCACCTTTTCCGATCGATGACACATGGCCTAGCTGACCAGCGCTTCCATTCTTACGAAGAAGCCCAAAAATGGGTCGATGACTGGATAGCAGCCAAGCCGGCCGAATTTTTTCGCGACGGTATCCGTAAATTGCCAGAAAGATGGGAAAAAGTTGTGGCTAGCGATGGACAATACTTTGAATAATTCATTTGTTACCATTTTTTCAGAATAAACGTTAAAAATAGAAAAAAATCCCGCATTTTCAATTTGTACTCCTGATATTTTTATTAATTTCTATTGCTATCTCTTCTAAAAACAGTTTTTCTTTTAGCGCGTTTTAGGCACTGCTGGACGTATGTAAGGCCTTAATATAGTCTTTATTTCGTGCGGACCGGTGTAGTGGTCACCGAGTTTTCTTGGTTTTGGATCTTTAAGCAAAAATACTGGTTCACCTACTTTAAATGAAACAGGATTAATTTTTTTGTCTTGATATATTTTGGAATTTTCTTTAGCCTTTATCAAATTTTGTCGTCCCAAACCATATGTTTCATGGATTTACGTGACCAATTGCGTTAGATATTCATCGTACGTGGCGAGTTTTTCCATCTCAGCAGGGGGCATACTAAATAGAAGGGGTACGAGCTATCTTGCCAAAAACCATTTCATATGGAGTATGCTTAGTACCTTCGTGTACATTCGTGTTGTAATTGTAAATAACCATTTCAACCCATTCATCCCAATTATTTTGTTCAGTGGTGAATTATTTAAGGTATTCACCAAGAGCATGATGCGATCTTTCCAATGATCCATTGGATTGAGGGTGAAATGCTGTAGTTATAACTTTACGTATTTTCAACAATTTCGCAATTTGTTTTAAGAAATTACTCAAAAAATTACTACCTTGGTCAGTGAGTACCGCTTTGGGTGAGCCGAAATAACAAATGAATCGTTTGACAAATGCTTCTACTATCGTTACTGCTTTTGCATTAGGTAAAGGGATTGCTACTGAATATTTTGTTAATTGATCTTGAATTCTAAGTATGTATTCATTTTCTTGCTTAGTTTTTGGCATAGGGCCTACAATGTCCGTTGCAATTTTATCGAAAGCTATTGCTGGAGTATCTGTTATGATCATGATCATGGAAGATCATGTTTGACGTTGGAAGCAATAATTATACCCTTCGTAGTTTTATGCAGGATGGTGGCGAGCAGTATAAGTGAATTCTCAAGTTCTACGTCGGACATGTTGTCGCTTAGGGGTTCTGTTTCGCTACCTTTGAAGAGTTCACATGCATGTTTTCCCTGCACTGTTCGGTCTGAGTTTTCTCGAGGCTTATGGTCCTTGAGTTCTCTTTCGTCGCTAGATTCGTTGTTCTTAAGAGGCACATCGTTCTGGGATAGGACTGGTAACGGCACATGTGTTTGGTTACTCTGTCGATCTGAAGGGGTGTCGGATGGCAGAGGAAAGTTCTCAACATTGTAGGTTACTTGCTTATTCTTAGTTTCGATGTTTTTATTCTTGCGTGTCTCCCGAGGCATATTAGCTTTCATTTTTACGGTGGGTTTCTTTGGTGGTGCCTTGTTCGCTGCGGGCGTCTGAAAAATTTCGTTTTCGTGACCAGTGGTCGTTGATTTGTATGGAGAGGCTATGTCTTCTAGCTGTTCGAAAGGATCAACCGACTCTCGTACCCAGTCACATTCTTCTACATTGTTAAGATCACCGCGATTTCCGGAAACACCGTTGCTTAGATTTTCTTCCTCATCTGAATCTTCTTCTAATAGCCGAGATATATCAGTATCCGATAAGATACGTTGATCCTTTGTACGGTGTCTTTTTGAAAGATTCGTGCAAACCATGAAAATATCGTCTGTGGTAGTTAATGACTCTATGGGGGTTTCTTGAGAGCGCATCGGCGTTAACGTTAGTTTTTCCGGCCTTGTACACTACATCGTATTCGTACTCGGTGAGTTTCAGTCGCCAGCGCAGGATTTTAGGATTTTCATCTGTAGCCCATCGGAACCACAACAGCGGTTTATGGTCGGTTACTACAGTGAAATGGTGCCCATACGGATATAGCCGAAAGTGGAGTATAGAGTATACTATAGCCAATGCTTCCTTTTCGTAAGTATCTGTTGGATAATCAGCTGGCGCACGGCGATCGATATTCGCCGTGCGTCGACCTGTTGCTGTGCTCAAGCACACGTCGTTCGGTTGAGCCGAAGATAGCTGAGGCAGGGCTTCGCGAAGCCGAGGATGTGCCTCGTTGGCACGCCGCGTCGAGCGAGAGGATGTCTCTCTCGCTTGACTTCGGTTTCGCTCACCGGCTATCTCGCTCAACTGACTTCAGCGCTCAACGTTAATTTCATATTCCGCAGCCATATTGAAAATTCAGTCACTTTTGCTACGACATCGAGGAACAGCGCACCACTATCTTGGACTTATCTCGTTGGCTTTTCGCTCAGGACGCTCTCATCACGCTCACCAGGACTCAAAATCAGGTACGAGTACGTTGCTATAATTTACCATAAATTCAATGGTAACGAGGAGTTGCATGCTCATCGGTACATCTACATTTTTGGCCTCACTTTTTGGCGGCATTGCAGCACATGTCAAGCCACATTTTTCTCACCATAATTTGCCGGTATAATTAATATAATTATGCAGGTGTACTATGTTCACTGTACTTTTCCCCAGAATATCTGCTGGAAGAGTACAGTGGCTATACACTGTTCATTTTGTGCATCCTCACTATGTGTTGTGTAGTGCTACGCAGTGCTGCCTGCGTAGCTGGTCTCATACGTATAGAGTACTCAAGCAATTTTATTGCAAGTGCTCTCATTTGTTCACTGCAACCTCTCTGCATTAAGCTGCAGAGAGTTTGCTGTGAATTATAATAACACCTTACGCACTCATACATCTCACTGCGTTGCATGCTCCGCAGCACTGGCTGCGGTGCGTACACCGCTCTCAGTACTCAGAGCACACAATTAATATAATTGTGTGCTGGCTCTCAGCTCAGACCATCAAATTCAGTTTATTTATTTAAATTAAATTGTTTATCCTCAGTTTTTTGGTGCATTTATTTATATTATTTTGTATTTTTTCTAAATTTGGTCTTTCATTTATCTATTCTCACTTTAGTGTTTTATTCAAAATTATATGATTTGTTTGTAGTTAAGCGGAAGGTGCAATAAACCACTTTCTCTAATTTAACATCTATGTGTCTGGTTTATTCTCACCCTGTCATCGAGTGAAGCTTCATTCGTTTAAATATATTTCAGATCTGTCAAATACCATCACCAGGCGGACTCTCAAACAGTATCGTACCGTTCTTCGACTAGACTCAAAGCTCGCGAGGCGTAAGCGCATGAATGATCGTTGTTAATTTCTCCTTGTGAAAGTATACTACCGATAGCATAACCAGATGCATCTGTTGTTAAAATAATAGGCTTGGAAAAATCAGGATATCGCAAAACTAGAGCCGATCAAAGTTTATTCTTTAAAATTTCGAATGACTGTTGTTGTTCGGGTCCCCAATCAAATATATTTTCTTTGAGTAATAAAGTCGTGACGGGTTTTAATATCTTGGCGTATCCTTCTATGAACCGCCTATAATAACCTGTTAATCCCAGAAATTGTCGAATATTTTTAACATTTTTGAGTATGGGATATTGAAGTACAGCTTCTAATTTCTTAGGATCGGGCCGAACTCCATTATTTCCGATTATATGTCCTAAATACGCGACTTCTCTTTTTAAAAATTCGCATTTATCTGGTTGTAATTTTTAATTTGCTGCTTCTAATGGTTTAATTAATTCGCGATATATATTCTCGTGTTCTTTGAGATTATAGGCATAAATGACAATATCGTCCAAATAAACAAATAGTCCTTTCCCGAGGAGCCCACTTAGCGTGAGATCCATTGCTCTTGTTACGTCAAATCCGCGCGGTGTTTTTACAAAAACCGACAAATTTAAGACGTGTGAGGCGTTTCGGCGTGAGTTTTCTGTACTCTGGTCAAGGAGAATGAATTCTCCCTTTACCACACCTGACAAGAAACACCGAAGACGCAAGCCCCCTTTTGAGTCTAACCTTTCGGAAAATTACTCGGGACAGGGCTGAGAATGCTCGTTGATTATTCGCGTTAACCCGTCACTCGTCTCGATAAACTAAATTGATAAATTACCCCGCGGAGGAAGGGATTTTAGGTGGGAAGGGAAGTGGTAGGTTACTTTCACTTGGGGAAAAATTTACGGAAATATCAGTTAAAATAAATTAGAAAAATTGGGTTGGTACTTACGTTTGGTTTTTCCTGGTGAAGTTGTTTCGCCGGTAACCGATGCGTGGAAGGGAAAATTAATGGCAATCGTTTGTAAAAGAAATCATTATACTCGATGAATCGTGAAGCTGTTAGATTTTATTCAAATAACCGAATAATTGATACACGTACGTTCGCTATTACCGTGCGCGAGCGATCGTTATTTCTCGACACAATATACTTAACGCGATACTTGTGGTTCGATAAAACAGTAAAACGAAATAAACAGTGTGGACTTGTACAAAAACGGCAGAAAACAATTAAATTCAATTTCTTCTAAACTTTAGATAAATTCCGTATGATTAAAACTGAGAAAAAGTACATTCGAACTGAATTTAGACTGTTCGACCGTTTTTATTTTCAGTACTCACTCTGGACTTTGATTGACTCTACAGGGTGGGGTTCCTCTGCGGTAATTATCGCCAACGGGCTGTCTACTGACTGCTCGGCGACTGACTGTACTATGAACTATCAACTATTAACTGTTAACTACAACTGCCTTTTTTCGGGCTTTTTCCCGTCCTTATATAGGTCCTGGAGGGCTTAATTTTCTATGCGGGGATTATAATAGAACTCGGACTTTGGACCTTATCGATGATTCATTTTTTTTCCTTCTAGCTGTGACGTCATCGTCGTTTTGATTCTTTTCTTGAGCTGCATGCGCGGCGATACCACATGTCGCGAAGTGGTTGAAGGATTATTCCTTGCTTCGGTGGCACGCGTAGAGATAGAGAGAGAGAGAGAGAGAGAGAAAAGCGCCTTGGTCAGGCAGTGAGGTGTCGAGGGTTTCGGGCCACGCTGCGCTGTAGATCCGAGTCGCTTCCGCTGTCCCTCTTATGACTAATACCGAATATAGTTCTTCGATAATGTTAAACTTATTTTAATTCTTAATAATGTGTAACGTAAATGGGCATATATAACTACTATAGTAACAAACTGTCTATGGTTTTCATATCCTCTCATGATCCTAATTGTTTAGTTAAAACAATATATTGGCTTTTCAATTTTCTATAATGTTAAATTTTCATATTTGCAATTATTTCTTGTATCCTTTTAAGTAAGCATTTCTCTTCTGAGTTCCTATCATAATTTTAGCTCAAAATTGTTCATCAGTCTAAATGTTTCTATATCAAATGGCTGCTTGCATTCACACTGGGTCACAAAGTATGTGTTCTATAAATATGTATTATTGCGAGGGAACACTCCTCGTCTTATAGTGTTAACACAGAGAGAGAGAGACGGGAAAGACGGCATCGTCTCGGGTGCGACCCGAGCTTCGAGTCATCTTTACCATCTACCCAATGACTAATATGAATCGTCTTTTCTTATTCTATCCTATTTTAACTCTGATTATCTGTATGATATTATTGTTTAGCTCTTATATCGAACTTCCGTTTAAATGGTTTGTTCTTTTAAATTATTAATTTACTTATTAAATACATATATACCATAGTTTAAGTATTTACTTCATAAGAAGTCCAAATCTTTGCTACGATTGTGTTCAAATTTATATTTAAACGTTCAGAGATTCTGAAGAAATGCCTTTTGGGCTTTTGGTGTTCTGTAGTCAAAAACAAATTCCAATTTTCTATCAATACCATTAATAAGACATAGGTCTTCATGTAATATTCTTGTTCATTGCATCATTCGTCATCGGATATAAGAACTTCCGAAGCAACGAAAACGCTGCCACGTCACTTAGTCTATCTTCGTGTAATATTCCTGTTTATTGCATCATTCGTCGTAGCATCTAGGGACTTTCAAAGCAACGAAAACGTTGCCACGGCAGTTAGTCTATCTTCGTGTAATATTTTTGTTTATTGCATCATTCGTCGTAGCATCTAGGGACTTCTAAAGCAACGAAAAGGTTGCCACGGCAGTTGGTCTATCTTCGTAAGCCAGATACGGTATATGACGGGGGAAGAAAGTGACCACCCGACAGTCACCAATAGAACACGCGGACATGAATCAATTAAAGATTTCGATGACACGCGCCGCCAATGATATCCACCGGCCGTAGAGGGAAAACTCTTGATACGAGATTCAAGTCCCTCTACGCTGGCCGTTTAGAGTGGGGCAGTG
Source organism: Cylloceria caligata (assembly GCA_963942595.1). Classification (NCBI taxonomy): domain Eukaryota; kingdom Metazoa; phylum Arthropoda; class Insecta; order Hymenoptera; family Ichneumonidae; genus Cylloceria; species Cylloceria caligata. The sequence goes on along the minus strand of OZ012705.1, from coordinate 45,677,187 downwards.
GCCTACCAACTCTTGGTTTTTCGTTGTCAAGTACAGTGATGAACCTGGCCGTCCATTCCTGGCGCGCACCATGTGCCCCCACTGTCCTGCCTCGGCGTACCTGCAGGCCTCACCCCTCCCGCCGTCATTATACCTGTATAATCTCTGGTAGCTATAGGACTCGACAGCGATGCAGGTTTATGATCTTCTTTAAAAGAAAGGTAGATATTGGATCATGGTTACGTCAGGACGTAACACTCTTTGAAACGTCGGAGGGGCGTTCCGAAGGCCGAACGGCATTCTAACGAATTCGAAATGGCCACGTGGCATAGTAAATGCGGTCTTATGACGATACTCTAGAGAGACTTCTATTTGATGAAATCCCGACGCTAAATCGAATACAGAAAAGTATTGTGCACCACCTAATTGATCTAATGTATCGTTGATATTGGGTATGGGGTACGTCGGCGATCGTTTTATCGTTCAGCGATCGGTAATCGAACATTACTCTCCATTTTTTATTACCCTGTGGGTCGGCTTTCTTGGGGATGACCCAGACAGGACAATTGTATGGTGAGGTAAAGGGTATTATTACTCCTTTACCGAGCATATCTTCTATTTGCTTGCCTATTTCTTCTTTAGTACATTCTGGCCATCTGTAGCCTCGAGTATTTATAGGAAGATCATCAGTAGTAGGAATGCGATGTCGCAGTACATGTTGCAACGTGGCAGAATATTCGGGCTACGTCCTCCTCGCTCGACGACAACCAGCACGATCGCACAGGGCTGTAGGGGATAATTTTCGTGCTTTATTTAATTCTTTTTTTTTTTTCTTGTTTTATTTTTTTTATATATAATACGATTTGTACGACCGGACGGAGGAGAGCACTACGTTTGCCGATAGCTGGCCTCTGGATTCGACTTTTTGCACCGACAGGCTCTTTACATCGTTCTCTATTGGGAAATAACATTGTCCCGCTGGATGATTATCTATCAGCGATACGCCGCTATCTGTCGTCGGCTAGTACTTACTAGCAGCGATCCATCAGTCGTATGGGGGTCACCGGCCGCACAGAGCTACACATCCCGATGATCAGCTGTTAATTTTATGCGTCGTCTAGCTGAGGCGCTCCTGCGACACCGATTCCCCCAATTGACCGAGTTCAGACCGTTAGGAGGGGATCAGAGTTCACGAGTTCACGAGCACGCGTGCCGTCAGGACCTCAGGGCTTTTTTCCGGTGACTTTCGAGGGAGGAGAACGTAGCGCACATTAGTTCGTCCCGCTATAACATTGGCTTCACGCAAATCACTACCGGAGCGAGGAAAAGGAGGGTTGTCTTTCGAGCCCACATCGGAATATACCATCGTACGATCAGCCTTCGTACTTAAAGAAACCAGGGAGAGATCTTTCAGCATCCTTTCGAGGTTTCCCGGATTTCAAAGAACGTCACGGCAGCATCGTCCCGGTGAGCTCTCTTCCCCTCTACGATCTTTCGCCATTATTATTATTTTTTAAAAATTCTATTCAAACTTGGTCATACCTGCGACTCTGGTACACCGCGTGCAGAGTATTAATTTGTATCAGGAACCGCGACGTCTATAAAATGTAAAATCGAGATCGTTTGACTTTAATTGTGTTTTTTTTGCTGACGTTTAAACCGTGCGCGAGTTAGGCCGTTATCCCGGTGTGCTTCGAATCTGATGGCTGGTTTGTGTGGGATTTGAACGGGATAGACCACGTCGCGGATTTTACGGAATTATTGACTTTAGTTTTATATGACTTAGTTTATTTCTCTTTTATTCATCTTATTATCCTGGACTACGTGTCGTTAACACCGTTGTTTTAATTAGACTGACGTACATTAATTTGGCATACTTTATTTATTTCATTTGTTTATTCTTTTCTTATTACATCCAGCAGACAATATTATTATATTATTTTCCCGTTCGGTATTCTGAAGGAGTGCGAGTTCGACCGTTGTCCCGTCTTTTGTACTGGGTCATGAAGAACTAGTACGGTCTAACGTGTATCTCGTTTTGTCAAGCGGTCGGCTGCTTTGATTATTTCGATTATTGTGGTTACTATTGTTCTCGACTTATTTGCTGTTGCTTGCCTGCGATTTTCGGGCTAGGAGATACGAACTAGGCGAAGTCCGCGTACGTGACCTCCCGACGTCCCGTTGTTATGGTTTTTGGATGTATGTGGGATTAGCCCGGGATATGCCGTATCGCGAACTGTGCGTTGAGTCAACCTGGTATTTGACTTTGTCTGTGATCATTGTTCGAAATTCGTAATGAGCGTGACAGGCTATATAACGTCTACAGTGTATGAGAGTGAGAGAGACGACGGGATAATTGGCATCGCTGAACTAATGATTAAAACTGAGATACCTAACTAGATTTAGAAAATTGTTAAAAAGAGAGACTAATTTTACGGGACATTTTATTTGAATTCTTTATCGATGTTTATTGGAAATTAATATAATACTTGTTTGCTAAGAAATAAAGAAGTTGCCCGAGCGGCATTTGTAAGTCCCGTACCTGATATTGTTGTTGTTACGTCCTGTGTCTCCTCACGAGTGCGAGAGCGAGTGAGTACAAAACAACTGACCGAGTGGTACAAGCTATACGCGCGTAAGAATGGGAGACGGAATTATTAGGATAGGTGATTTCCTTGGTCATATGCGATTCGCTATTACGTAAATTACTATACTATACCTCGTTCAATTGATAATGATTATGTAATACTCGGTTTGAACTTGTTCGTTACAGAAATATTAATGTTAGAAATATATATATTTATTGGAGTTCCAATTTAATAAATTAATAATTATACTTAATAACATATTTATTTTTATATTTTACTCATTTCAAATACAAAATACAATGCGTAGATGCCGAGTGGCCTGCACTCGTGGGCTCGCTTAAAACGACATAGTAAAGAACCACCTGTAACCACTTAAAGAAGACGCCAGCTAGACGCTCCAACCTGTCCAGCCCCTGAATATGCATGCCACGCCCTAGCAATGCTGTTGCTAGAGAGAGACAAAATATTACATTTATACTGTAACGTAAATTTGGTGCCTCAACGCACCACGTTACCTATGACTGGTCCAAGTTATTTTTTCCTTCCTTTTTATTTTCTCTTTCGAGATGGGCGCCAGGCGCTTTCGCGCCGGAAGGAAAAAATACCGAGTTGGATGACCAGTCTCGACCCAGGCCAGCTACAGCTGTTCAAGGCAGAGTGGGTGGTTCGGACTGTCAAGTCACTAATTATTCAAAGATAAAATATAAACAAAATCAATTAATTAAAATAAGTCATCAGAGTCGGTGGACCCAGACAAATAATAAAATATTGTTAATAAATACTAAACACAATCAATAAACCAGATTTAGCTAAATAAATATTAAATACACAAATAAGATAATAACAGTAAATAATTCAAACAACAACAGCAGGTACGGGACTTACAAACTTCTTTATTTCTCCAATGAACATCAATTCCGAATTTAACCAAAATGTCCCGTAAAATTAGTCTCTTGTGTTAACAATTTTCTAACTTTAGTTAGGTATCCTAGTTTTAATATTTACTTCAACAGCAGCAGTTATCCCGCGCTCTCACTCACTCCCATGTGACTCATGAGTTACACCAATGACTACACTCATAAGTTAGACCAATAAGAAACTCGCCGTTTGCTTGCATCAGCGGTACAGCGTTTAAGTAAACCTTCCTCAGCCACCTATTTTCAACCTATTCCCACACATGGGCAGACATAGAGGTGGTCGTAGAAAGGCTATACGCCGTTTCTTCGCTATATTCAAGAGAATACTAGATAACGGAAGTTATTCTGCAGTAAAATACACCGAAATAGACAATTGTTCACTTGCCCTTGGCATACCGCTGAAACCAAGTGCTATCTCCTCCATCGGGAGGGAAATCGAGGAAAATCCTTTCCAGAACATAAAAATTTCTAACGTGCGATCGCTGCCGCGAATTACATCCGACAAACATTATCGTGGTACATTCCAGCGTTCCATCAACGAGGGGGCCGTCGTGTTCCATTGGACCCCCATCAGTCAGCACGGACTCTTCAAATACACCGACACTCCAGACTTCGAGGACCTGCTTATTCTTGACCAATTCTGGGCCGGCATACCTGTAGTCACCATCGATTGAATTTACTACCCGCTACGCCCTACCGCTCACGCAGCCAGCAGTCATGTACACCATAGATGACAACAATCGGTGAGTGGAAACATTTCAAATTGTCTTCATAAACATATATATATATTTTTTTCAACGACAGAATATCCAAGGATAAATTCATACTATCAGGAGTACAAATTGAAAATGCGGGATTTTTTTCTATTTTTGAACGTTTATTCTGAAAAAATGGTAACAAATGAATTATTCAAAGTATTGTCCATCGCTAGCCACAACTTTTTCCCATCTTTCTGGCAATTTACGGATACCGTCGCGAAAAAATTCGGCCGGCTTGGCTGCTATCCAGTCATCGACCCATTTTTGGGCTTCTTCGTAAGAATGGAAGCGCTGGTCAGCTAGGCCATGTGTCATCGATCGGAAAAGGTGGTAATCGGAAGGAGCAATATCTGGGCTATGCGGCGGGTGGGGTAAGACTTCCCATTTCAGCGTTTGTAGGTATGTTTTGACCGGCGCTGCAACATGTGGCCGAGCGTTGTCATGTTGCAAAATTACTTTGTCGTGTCTTTGCTCGTATTGTGGCCGTTTTTCTTTGAGTGCGCGGCTCAAACGCATCAATTGAGTTCGGTATAGTGCTCCTGTGATGGTTTCGTTCGATTTCAATAGCTCATAATACACCACACCCAGCTGGTCCCACCAAATACAGAGCATGAGCTTGGCGCCGTGAATATTTGGTTTGGCCGTCGATGATGATGCATGGCCGGGGTAACCATATGATTTTTTGCGCTTCGGGTTATCGTAATGGATCCACTTTTCATCACCAGTGACAATGCGATGCAAAAAACCCTTCCGTTTTTGCCGTTCGAGCAGCAGTTCGCATGCAAAAAAACGGCGCTCGACGTCTCTCGGCTTCAGCTCATACGGCACCCAATGTCCTTGCTTTTGGATCATTCCGAGGGCTTTTATACGATGGGAAATGGCTTGTTGTGTCACTCCCAATGAATCTGCGAGCTCTTGTTGAGTTTGACACGAGTCTTCATTGAGTATTGCCTCCAATTCAGCATTCTCAAACTTTTTCACTTGGCCCGGCCGCTCTTTGTCCTCAACGTCAAAATCACCACTTCTAAACCGCACAAACCATCTCTCGCACGTTGAAACCGATGGAACATGACTCGGATAAGCCTCGGAGACCAATCGATGTGCTTCAGCAGCACTTTTCTTCAAATTAAAGAAGTAAATTAAAACTTCCCGCAAATGCTGTTTTGTTGGCACGAAACTCGACATATTGAGAGCTCAAAAAAACTATGAATTTGACACTGCGACAAATTGACACATACTGAAAATTAAAGCTATAAGACGTAGCTTTGACATGAACATAGTCACAGTACTGCCTGATGCGTATAGCGTTAGTAACGCCATCTGTTATCAAACCCGCATTTTCAATTTGTACCCCTGATAGAAACGGCCTCATCCCTACCGGTGAATCCCCGTTAAATCGAGGCTGGCCCTATCAACGACCGTGCGATCCTTTTTAAAAATTCAATATTACAATCAAGGACGTAACGTTAACGTTAAAGACGTCGGTTAACCAATATCGCGGGGAACTCGGTAGCATAGTTAAATCAAGATACGAGCATATAATCGATTATATTAGTCGGGTAAAGGACCTTCACGCCGCGATACTAGAGGAGGAGACAACTTCAAAAGAGCCTTTAAGAGCCACCACTATAAAAGACATCGAGATTCAGACCCTTGAATGCTTCGTAGCAGGCCTACCTCCGACATTTCGTACAAATCTGAGACTCGAGGGGTATACAAAATTATCGGAGGCTTATTCGGCCGCAATTAAAGTTGAGAAAGATTTCGAGAAAGATAAATCTAAATTTGGAGAACAACGTCAAGAGCCAAAACCGCACGTTTCATTCGGCAAACCACAAATAAAACCTTCCGAGTCAATCACATGCTCATTCTGTAAAAAACCGGGCCACGAGTCGGAACAGCGTTGGCTTCGACACCCGGATAAACGACCATCTCGAAATAATAATAATAATAATAATAATAATGGTAACATCGCGTTCAAACCAGGACAGTTGGGTCCGCCGCGTTTCGAGAATAGGATTACATGTGTATACTGCGGGAAACTTGGACACGACGTAGCATCGTGCTATGCCAAACAACGTGACGAGAGGACCTCAGGAATCGGGTCGCCACTGTCGGCAGCAGGCGCGAGCCGACCCGAGGGTACTTATGCGCGCCCACTGCAAACCACCCGAATACAAGACGCGTAAGAATCGCGAAAATAAAACTAAAAACCCATTCGTTCGTTCCAGTAGTAGAAGTCGAGTCACCTCAAATAAAAGAAAAAGCAGAATTTTTTGTAGATTCTGGGGCGGACCCTAACTTAATAAAAAAGAAATCTTTAAAATAAAACGTTTCGGTAAATTCAGACGATATATTAAAATTACAAGGTATATTGGACGGACCTGTATATACTCTAGAATCAACAGAAATAGATATAGAGGGTACCCCATCCAAGTTTTACGTGGTCGATAATGACTTTATGATTTCACAGGATGTCCTTCATGGCTCCGAATTTCATGTAAAGAATAAAACCTCTATTGATTATAAGGAGGAAAAAGTCAAATGGGATGGGAAAGAACTCCCGTTCAAAAATAATAAAAATTATGTGACGCTAGCAGCTCGTACTAGCTCGATATGTAACGATATGTACGAGTTGAGAACACGGACATGGCTACTGGTAACCTTCCGCGCCTTGACTTAGGCTATAGCGTATACGCGGAGGAAGCCGTAGTGAGTAGTGTTAACGGTTCATGTTACGTTAAGGCTTTCAATACTACGGAGAGGGACCTGTCAGTCGTGGTGCCGACAGTACGCCTCTATGAGTACAGCGTATCGAAGGAACACACTTACGCGGCCGACGCAGACACTGTGCGTGCATCAGGTCTATACAGCAATGGCTCCAACAAACCCGAGTGCGGACAAGGAGCTGTTGTAAAGAATGCGGCCACCAGGGTCGACCCAGCCACAAGAGTTGAGCAGGTCAAGGCTCTATTGAGACTAGATCATCTGGACAAGGAAGAAAAACAGAGTGTCGACGACTCTATAACAGAGGCAATCGATCTGTTCCATGTACCGGGTGAATGGCTGGACTCAACTAACGCGGTCAAGCATAAGATAACGCTCACTGACGAACAACCGGTATTCACAAGACAATACCGATACCCTCCTTTGCAAAAGGAAGAAATTACGCAACAAGTCGCAGAATTGATCGATAACAAAATAATATCTCCAACGGACTCTTCTTATAGCCCTCCACTATGGATCGTGCCCAAGAAGGCCGATTCCCAAGGAAAACCGAAATGGAGGATGGTGATCGACTACAGGTCATTAAACGAAAAGACGGTGGGTGACGCGTATCCTCTGCCTAATATAAACAAAATTTAAGACCAACTAGGTAGTGCGAAATATTTTTCGGTTTTTGATCTAGCAAGCGGATTTCACCAAATTAGAATCGCGACTGACGATGCTCAAAAAACGGCATTTTCAACACCATATGGCCACTACTAATTTAATCGTATGCCATTCGGGCTCAGGAACGCATCAGCAACCTTCCAGCTTTTAATGGACAGAGTACTTTGTGGGTTGCAGGGCACCGAGCTTTTCGTCTACCTTGACGATATTGTATTATATGCATGCTCCCTACAGGAACATCAGCTAAAATTTAAACGGCTGGCTGAAAAATTACGAAAAGCCAATTTAAAATTGCAGCCGGACACGTGCGAATTTTTACGAAAAGAAGTCGCATATCTCGGCCATATTATTAGCGATGACGGGGTTCGACCCGATCCCAAAAAATTGGAAGCAGTACACCTATTCCCAGAACAAACGAATCCCAAAAAGATAAAACAATTCCTAGGACTCGCGGGATATTATAGGAGATTCATCGAAAAATTTTCTGGTTCAGCAAAGCCTTTCACAATGTTATTAAAAAAAGGAGCCACCTTTAAGTGGACAGAGAAACAAGAGGAGTCATTTAATAAATTGAAACAAGTACTCTGTAAAGAACCAGTGTTACAATATCCTGATTTTACGCAAATTTTTCTTGTCACGACAGACGCTTCTAATGAAGCAATCGCCGATGTAATTAGCCAGGGAAGGATTGGCAATGACAGAACAATATCTTACGCTTCACGTACATTAAGCGGTGCTGAATTAAACTATAGTACCATTGAAAAAGAATTATTGGCAATAGTGTATAGCGTGGCCCAATTTCGTCATTACATTTACGGAAGGGAATTTATTTTATTAACCGATCACAGGCCCTTGGTCTGGCTTCATAATGTTGTGGCGCGGAATATTCCTGTTCACGTATTCTCAGGAATATTCCTTAGCGGACACAGCTAGAGATGGAATTCTGAAAGATAGTTGTCATACAAGACAGGATGCGAGGTAGACGCCAACGCAGCATGAGGCGACTCGCGAGGCAATCTACGATTGGCTAAAGCTAAAGCTGCCAACTAAGGGATTTTAGCAAACGCAGTTGCTAACTGCTTTACTAAAATCAGAATTAAAGTAGATTCAACAGAGAACGGTTGGTTCCTCGTGAAATACTCGAAACAACGTATTATTGTACATTCTTACATTGACTTTTAAATAGACAACGGAAAGTTACGGTTGCCTATAATAAATACTTCCTTTTATATAAATTCGCATTTTCATCGATAACTCGAGATTCATGTCCTTATCGGCAAACGATCCCAAAAATAATAACTTTTTAATATTATACCGAATACGAATAATCCAATTTCGCGGTACCGGCATACCATTTGGTGGTAGCGGTGGGATCTGTTGAAGTTAAGTGATACGTGATTTATTTAGACAAAAGTGTTTTGGACAAAGTAAATAAGAGTGACTCTGAAGTGACAACTACGACTCGTGCAAAGGACGCCAGTGTAGTTCGTGAAAACCCGAATAAGCTAACGCGAAGGCGCGAAGAGTACGTCGGTTCGGTGTGACATATCAGTCAACCGTTTAAAATCCCGATTGACGGTGTTACGTAAAGTCGCGCAAAAACGCACAAAGTGTGCAACCGAGTACGCAAAGTAGCTACTCGAGAAGAAGCCGTCGTGCAACCATTGGCGACGCACTAAGGACGAACCCAGGAACCAACGAAGAAGCGGGCCAACAGCGTCAAGGAAGACGTCAAGGACCATCAACAGAAAGAAGCTGCAGGACACCAAGTCGACAGCACCGGAGAACATCGCCATGGAGAGGACCATCTACCAGATCATCCTTCCTTAAGTGGCAGTTACGTTATACTAATACACATTGCCGATATAAACCGAAGCCAGATATTACAGATATTTGAAAATTTTCAAAAATATATATATTCCACTAGAGATATTTCTTTCGAGATTTTGTGGGTATATTTTAGAGTTTTGTTCGCCGCGAAATTAACAACATGCCGATATTTAGAGGAGCGAAACCGAAACGTAGAGTCAATTCGTTAGAAACTACGATGCCAGGCGAAGGGGTAGACTCCACAGCCGGATTAGCTGCTACCGTAGGGGAAATCGTGTACGAAGCGTACAGGGCGTTAACAGAGCTCTCGTCGCCAGATCGAATCCCCACCGATAGGCAAGAGGCCGTCGCAGGCCGACTGGACGCTGAGTTCGGCGTAAGCCCACTCAGGGGTGCGGCGTTTCGCGATAACAGTAGTATAGGTAGCGATGACGTGTTCAATATGGCTACTGGCGAATGAACGCCTGAACGCCGAGACGAGGACATGGACGAGCGGGAATTCGAAAACATGCAAACGATAGATCGCGTAGGTTTCCCGACAGCTACCGGTACGACAGCACGGTTGGTGACTTCAAGAGTACTAGATCGGTTAGAGGCGATCGACCGGAGCCACCGTGATTTGGTAAAAGCTCAACGGCAGTGCGAAAGGCTGCAGCGCGAGCATGAGCAAAGTCAACGCGAACTTGATCGCGAACTCCAGGGGGCTGAAACACCGTCAGCAAGACGAAACTTGGCGGATACGTTAAACGAGGTAGGTGCGGACGAATACGAGCTCATCCGCTCCCTAAGAGCGCAAATAGCTGAGTTCCAGCAACGGTTAGGAGGAGCAGGGATGGAAGACCATCTGCCCCCCGCACAGCCCCCGAGCCGCACGCGGTTCGAGGAGACGCAGAGGCCCTCAAATATGCTCAGCCTCAGCCTCGGTATAAAAATGGTGAAAACATTCGACGGCAAAGACGCTAAGGCATTGCCGCTCTTCTTAAAGTCCTGCGAGACGATTTTTCGCAGGGTAGCCGAGGAGGAGCATGACACCCTCCTTGAATAAATCGTCATGAGCAAATTAGAAGGTGCTGCAGCAAGACAACTGTAGCACAAAACCATCAGTACCATGGCGGAACTCAGGAGCGAGCCGGAAGCGTTGTACGGATAACGGAAGTCTCTGGCTGCGTTGCAAATGGAGTTCAGCTCCCTCCGGCAGGGAGAGAACGAAGACATCGCCGCCTACGCGGCAAGAACGGAGAGAATTACGATAGACATCGCCGAAATACTCTACGAACCGTTAAAAACAGAGGATCAGAAGATCACCGTCGAGAGTGTCACCCGACGAAGCGCACAGGCCAACTTCGAAAACGGCCTGCACGGCCAGGTGCAAGTGCTGGTACGTGCGAGAAATTACCAAACTCTGCATGACTCTGTGGCAGGGGCTATAGAGATAACCAACATGGTGCAGCCAAAGAGAGGGGTAGGTGGAGCACTAAGCCACCCCAGAAGGTCCCTAGGCGCGCCATCCCGGCAGGGAGAAAATTGTTTCACCTGCGGAAAAGCTGGACACATGGCTCGAGACTGCACCCGGAAATCGGGAAGAGTGAGCTTGCCAACGCCTAGCGAAAACAAATCCATACACAACGTAGACATCGTATGCAATTACTGTAAGAATAAGAGCCACGTGTGGAAGGACTGCAGAAAAAGATTGTCGCAAAACAAGAGCGAGCCAGCTCAGACGTCACAGCAGCCCCAACGTCAGAAGGACTCAGGGGACAAGATGAAAAAAACAACTGTAACAGCAAGAACTAGTCGAGCGAATACAGACATCCGCCCACTGGGAACGATGAGACTGAATACTCTAACAGCCTAGCAAAGACCAGCACCCCAGCTAAAGAAAATGACTCTACAACTACAACAGGTAACGTTGCCGGCGTCAAGTGCAACTGCGAGCGATCGGGGTACTCACCCTTAAAGCAAACACCGGAGCGCAATGCAGCATTATCAAAGAAGACTGTCTCAAGCCAGAGATTATGGTAAAGGACTGCACAGTCGAGCTGCAAGGGGTGGCGGGCGAAAAATTTACTCCACTAGGAATCGCCAAAATCGTGCTCGAGACACCGGCTCTAAATGTAGAGCATTGGTTTTACATCGTTCCGAACACCGTGCCACTTAGAGGCAACGGACTGCTCGGAGTGGACTTCATTAAACGTCATAAAGCAGATATCTTGTACGGTAAAATGCTTAAACTGTACGGACACTGCATGCCGCTCTTGGATGGATCAGTCAAGATGACCCTGCCGCCACGCAGCAAGACCGTCGCGTATGCCGCGACCAAAAGTAAATTTATCGGACTGCTCTCGAAAATGGAACTCGGAAACGGAGTAATAATGGGAGCCTGCATCACGCCGCCGCACGGTAGTAGCTGTGCAGTAAGTTTCATAAACACCACAGAGAAGGCTGTTGAGGTACAACGCCCCGTGGTGGAACTCGAGCCGCTAGAGATAACGGCAGTGGGTCACGGTCCCGAGGCTGCGACGCCCGAAGTATGCACCATCAGCGCAGAGCGAGGGGCCGACCGCCTCGCGCGACTAGCTCAAGAGCTCGACTCGGAACATCCCAATAAAGAAGAGCGCGAAGCGCTCGACGAGATTACAAGGGAGTACGAAGATGTATTCCATCTGCCAGGGGACAAGTTGCCATGCACGCCCATGGTGGAGCACGTGATTCCCCTTAAGGAAGGGGTGCAGCCTATTAAGCTGCACCCATATCGCCTGCCGAAAACCCACAAAAAGGAAGTGGAAAAGCAGACCAGCGAAATGCTAGCAGAGGGCATTGTCCAGCCCAGCAGAAGTCAGTGGAACGCGCCACTGTTGGTTATGGCGAAGAAACCCTACGCCGCCGGAGTAAAGAAAATAAGAGTAGTGGTGGATTTTCGAAAGTTAAACGAAGCCACCATCGGGGATTCGTAGCCAGTGCCCAACATCACAGAGATACTGGACTAGTTGAGACGAGCCCGATATTATACGACCCTGGACCTCGCCTCGGGATTTCACCAAATTCCGATGGCGCAGCAAAATAAGGAGAAAACTGCATTTTCCACTCCGCAAGGTCATTTCGAATATAACCGCATGCCATTTGGACTTAAGAACGCGCCGCCGACCTTCCAGAGGCTGATGAACTTCGCGTTGGCAGGAGTGCAGGGAGTTAAATGCTACGTGTACCTCGACGACATCGTGATACATGGAAAAACCTTCCAGGAACATAACAACAGGCTGCGGGAGGTGCTATAGCGGCTGAGAGAGGCAAAATTGGCTGTGCAACCTAGCAAGTGCCAATTCCCGCGGAAGGAAACGCAGTACCTCGGTCACATTATTTCCGAAGAGGGAGTGCGTGCGGATCCCCAGAAACTAGAAGTGGTAAGGGAATTCCCGGTGCCGAGAAACGTAAAAGGAGTTCAATCCTTCCTCGGACTAGACGGTTATTACCAATTACCGGAAATTCATCAATGATTTGTCGAAAACCGCTAAGCCACTCACAAAATTAACCCAGAAAGGGGTTAAATTCGAGTGGACAGCAGTAAGGGATGCCGCATTCGAAGAACTGAAGACGGCACTTACCACGCACCAGTATTGCAGTACCCGGACTTCGAAAAGCCGTTCGTCGTGACAACAGACGCATCAGATCGGGCGCTCGGCGCGGTACTTTCGCAAGACAAGATCGGGGACGATTTGCCCATATGCTATGGAAGCCGCACCATGACTAAAGCCGAGCTGAATTGTACGACTACTGAAAAGGAACTACTCGTGATAGTATGGGCCCTAGCTCAATTACGGCCATATATTTATGGTACCCGTTTCACGGTAGTGACAAACCACCAACCGCTTACCTGGCTGTTCGGAGTAAGGGACCCAGGTTCGAGATTGATGCGTTGGAAAATTATATTGGTAGAACATGAGTTTAACGTAGAGTACAAGGCAGGAAAGCGCAACACGAATGCAGATGCGTTAAGTCGAATATGCCTTACTACGAGGGCCCAAGCGAGAGCAAAAAAAGTCCGTGAGTCGGAAGAGGACAGCACGATGAGGCAAGTAGGCACAACGCACGACCGCACAAAGCAGAGGGCCGAAGATACCCCGTATAGCCATGGTAGCTCGCTGGAGCAAGAGGTCGAGCTCGCCCGCAAGATAAAAGAGGACAGCAAGCGCCCGAGTACGGACAGCCGCACAAAGCGAAGAGCCGAGAATACAGCGGGCCAACACAGCAACGCGGCAGAGAGAGGGGCCGCGCCGGCCAATGCGCCAGAAGAAGATGGAGAGATCCGCAGCATGGATGCAGGTTGCTATACTGATCCCCACAGCCCCGCCGCGAAGCCGAGTGGTCTGGGAAAGGGCAGACCACCCAAGCTAGTGCAGACAGGCACGAGGAAGACTGCGAGCATCGCCGAAAGAGACAGAGCGAGCGCAGCAACGGCAGAGCTACCGGTGAGCACACCGAGAAAAGAAACTGCGGTCCGAGCACCGCACAAACCTACTGAGGAAGCGAGGCAAAGCGGGGGCCGCAGCCCGTGAACCTTCAGCAGCATAGAAAAAGACATCGTTATAAAAGAGCGCAGCAACTGCAGCAGTGGCGTAGCCACTCCCACCTTCGGAGACCGCCTGAAAATCATAAAAGATTATCACAACACCCCCATAGGAGGGCATCAGGTTATCAGGCGTACGTTGCACCGGATCCGGACCAAATACGACTGGTCCGGCATAAGAAGGGATTTGGAAAAATACATAACATCCTGCGAATCCTGCCAAAAGAATAAAATCAGGAAAAACGAACGAGTGCCGATGGTGGTAACGGACACCCTATCGAGGTCATTTAAAACAGTCACGGTATACATTGTAGGACCACTACCGGTAAGCGCTTCCGGGAAAAAATACATACTTACGTTCCAGGACGCGGTAACCAAATACAGTGCAGCGATCCCCCGGCCGGACCAAGAGGCTTTGACAGTAGCAAGGGCGCTCGTTGAAGAATTAATTTGCCGGCACGGAACGCCGGAAACAATACCGTCAGACCAGGGCACCAATTTCCTCAGTGCAACCTTCAAGAAAATGTGTCGACTGCTGAGAATAAAGAAAATCCAGACAACGGCTTACCATCCAGAATCGAATGGCGCCTTGGAAAGGTCGCACCGCACTCTCACAGAATACCTGAAAAATTTCAGAAGAGAGGATCAAGGAGACTGCGACGAGTAACTGCCGTACGCTATGTTTACTTACTACACTACTCTACATATGGGGACCGGACTATCTCTCCATGTGCTGGTTTACGGTAGCGAAGCGGAATTACCGACGGCCGTAAGGCAGGAGCCCCGCGGCACCTACGCATACGACGACTACGTCCAAGAACTACGGGAGCGATTACAGCGCACAGGAGCAGGAGTACCGCGTAGGCGAACGCGTACTCCTCCGAGATGAGACGGTGCACAGGGGGCAGTCGGCAAAGCTGACCCCCAAGTGGACGGGACCCCACGGGATAGTGAAGGCAAGGCCCCCCGTCAACTACGTTATCCAGAAGGGACGGAAAACTCAGGCGGTACATGCTAACCGCCTGAAGCTATTTATAGATCATTAAGAGCTAAATAAAAACTAAATAAATGTGGGTGAAGAGCTCCACGGAGCGCAAGGTAGGAACTCCAATAATCAACGAGGTAAAATAAAACTTGTTTAATTTATAAGAAACATGAAATATAAAATTGTTTTTGAAAATAGATATAAAAAACATAAATTTGAAAGTAGAAATTAATTAATCGTAAACAGTTCCGCATGCGGGACAAATGATGGGGGCCCCTTTGGCGAACAGGCGTCGTAACCCGATAAAATAGGGATAAGGCTCCTCGTCCCCGAGCCAGGGCCCCAGGCCCTACAAACAATAGACGGCTCTACAGTTGTCTCGGCGGCGGCTACGTATGGCCGAGCGCGCGGGAAACTCATTAGAAAGCCATCTTTTATTTTGCCCTGGTACAACCACCAAACAGCTCTGAAAAAATAAGAGAGGAATTTTTTGAAAAATGTACAAACATAAAAAACCCAAGGAGGTAAGGAGAATGCTTACAGTCAACTCTAACAGCTCGGGGGTCAGGTCCATCCCCCTGCAAATAACAGCTCCACGAGCCCCGGGCACTCGAAAAATAATAATTGACATTCTTGCAGCTAGAATGCTAAGTGAAGAATGAGTAAAGAACCTCTCGTGCGACGAAACCCGCGAGACTGCAACAAAAGAGGGAGAACTCACGCTTTCCTCCCCTCGTCTGATTGCAGATTGATCGCAGCAAGGAGTGGACAAACCATAGCCACACTACATACGGCCGACTACATCGTCAGCACTTTTGCCAGCACTCCGCGCATCTACTATGAGAACATGGGGAGCCTTACGATAATTCAATCGACGTAGCGACAGATTATCAGGCTGGACCTCGCTGCACTACTGCACAGAGAAGGGGAGATAAGCAAAAGCCTACAACGTCTGACGGAGCTGTGCGAAAGCGATACTCGCGTCAACGATATATGCCCCGTCATAAGCGACTCAGTTCTGAGAATTAAGAGAAGAATGGAGATGAGGGTATTGACTATATTCGACCTCCTCGGGATGCGCCCCGTCTGAGAGCGCAGAGGATTAGTAGACGGCCTTGGAAGCATAATCAAGGCCATCACGGGAAACATGGACGCCGCCGACGCGTGGGAGCTCCACGAAGAAATAACGGAACTCAGGACTTTCCACCAGACCCTGAAGAATGGGCTGAAAAATCAAATCCAAGTCATAAAAACCACGCTCAGCCTATTTAACGAAAGCGCGCATCACATACAGGCTAACGAACAGACCCTGCTGGCCCTGACGCAGCATATCAACCGCACGCTCAACGGCGACATATACTACATAAAGAGACGCCAACACTTGGACGAGCCGCTCAACGCGATAAGTATTGCGGTCGAAGCATTACTCAGCGACGTACAGGAGCTAGTGTGGCTGGTGGACGATATAGCTAGCGGTAAGGCCCGAGCAACGTCCCTGCCGCCACTCACACTCGCTAGGCACCTCGTAGAAGCACTACCACACCTACCGTCGGGCAGTAGCTTCCCAGTCGCAATAGCACACGACCAAGTGTCAACACTTATGCGACTGACAGATACCAGGGTTTACAGCGAAGGCAACGCAGTGGTACTCGTGCTGGATATACCGCTGATCGGGCAGCAACGATATAGTATGCAAAAAGTATATCATATACCCATGCAAGCTGACAACGGCAGGCACTACTACGTAGACGCGACCGAGACCCACTTGGTAATAGGTACTGGGCAAATCATACATTTGCCCACCAACACACCCTACTATTCCGGTCACAAACGACGCACCCTGCGAAGTCCTAATCTATGCGAAAATGGACACCGGTAACGGGAAAGAATGCGCGAAAAGGGTTATCAAAATCACCCATCCCCTAATCGTTCCAATGCAACAGCAAGGACGATGGTTATACGTCGCGCCAACCCCGGTTCCCGTAGGAATAAATTGTGGGAAAAATCCCACTCAGCACAAAATACTAAATAATTCGGGGATACTGGCTTTGGTAGGCGTATGTATAGTAACTGCCGGAGATTTCAGCATCAAAACCATCGGGCGAACGTCGCAGATCATACGGGAAAATTACCTTGCGTCGTTTAATTTGACATTAACGGAGATCGAAGCTCAGGCGCCCCCGACGCAGACCGAGAGGATCATCCCACTACAGAGCGTGCTGCGAGACCCCGAAGTGCTTCGGAAGCTCGGAGCTCGAGCCAACCACATCATGGAAACACTCAATACCGCCGGAGACAGGATGCAGCGAATCCACAACCTGAGCTTGTACTCCTTGGGTGCTATAGCACAGATAGCCTTGGTTGGCTACGTTCTGTGTAAATGTTACAGGCACCAAAGAAATAGAACACCAACGAGAACGAGCGAGGCAACAACCCTGGCAACGCCGACGTAACCATCAACCTCGAACCACTCGGACAACAACAGCCAGTGGAACGACTGCGAACCGAGCTGGCCAGGATATGCAATCGTCCCCCCAACCAAGAACGACTCGCTCGGTCCGAGCGACATTAACAAAGGAAAAATTAAACATTTTACGTACTATTATACATATATTATATGTTATATATCTGTTTGAGAATCCGTCCGTTGATGTTCTTTGACAGATCTGTGAATGTATTGGAAATTATGAAACTTCACTCGAGATAGGATGATAAATAAACCAGACACATAGATGTTAAATTAGAGAAAGTGGTTTATTACACCTTCCGCATAACTACAATAAATCACATAATTTTGAAAAAAAAAAACTAAAAGTGAGAATAACTACAAGAAAGACCGAATTTAGAAAGAATACAAAATAATATAAATAAATGCATCAAAAATCTGAGAATTAACAATTGAATTTAATTAATGAAGCTGAATTTAATTGAGCTGTTGCAGCACACAATTATATTAATTGTGCTGCATGTGCTGAGAGCAGTGTACGCACCGCAGCTAGTTATGCGGAGCATGCCACGCGATGAGATAAATGAGTGCGTAAGGCGATATAACAATTCACAGCAAGCTCTCAGCAGCTTAATAAAGCTGCAGTGAACAAATAAGAACACTTGCAATTGAAATTGCTTCAGTGCTCTACACGCATGAGACTAGCTACGCAGGCAGCACTGCGTAGCACAATACAACACATAATGAGGATGCACAAAATGAGCAGTGTATAGTCGCTGTACTCTTCCAGCAGATGTCCTGGGGAAAAGTACAGTGAATATAGTACACCTGCATAATTATATTAATTATACCGGCAAATTATGTTAAGAGAAAACGTGGCGTGACATGTGCTACAATGCTGCCAAAAGGTGAGACCACAAATGTTGATGTATCGATGAGCATCCAACTCCTCATTGACATTGAATTTACGGTAAATTATAACAATGTACTCATACCTGATTTTGAGTCCTGTTGAGAGCTAGTGATGAATAAATCCAGAGACAGAAGCCAACGAGAAAGGTCCAAAAAGTGCACTGTGTGTGCTGTTCCTCGATGCTGTTGCGAAAGTGTCTAAACTTTCAACATGGCTCAACCGAGAGTCGTGTGCTCAGGCACAGCAACAGGTAGGCGCACGACGAATATCGATCGCCGTGCACCAGCTGATTATCCAATATTTCCCGCCCGCCATCAGCAAAGGGGTTGATGATTAGTCATGGTTTTGTGAGTTGGAAGAGACAGGCAGCACACCCAGTTTTGAGATCGGCCTGGTGAGCGTGGTCGTAGCAGTTCGAAGTGTCACCACCCTGGTGCGCCCGTCTTTGCCCGGATGCAGCGCCGTGATTCGTACAAGTGGCCACTTGCACGGTGGAAAGCGCTCGTCCGTGAGCAGAACCAAAGAACCAACCTTTATGTTATTATTGGGGTGATGCCACTTTGATATGGACTGCTGCCGCTGTAGGTAATAAGCCGACCATTGTCGCCAAAATTGTTGTACTTTTTGCTGAAACAATTGCCACCTTGAGAGCCGCGAGAGTGATAAATCCTCTAGCGTTGGCTCTGGGACCGTTGTAAGAGCTTCACCAATGAGAAAGTGTCCAGGCGTGAGAGCTGATGGGTCATCAGGATCATCGCTGAGTGGTTCCAGAGGTCTTGAGTTGAGTATAGCATCGATCTGGGCCAGCAGCGTTGCGAGTTCTTCGAACGTGAGTGCTGTATCACCCACCGTTCGCCGCAGATGAAATTTAACAGATTTTACAGCTGCTTCCCATTTTCCACCCATGTGTGCCGCGGGTGGATTGAACCTCCACGCAATTTGCTGATTTGCGAGAAAAGAAGCGATGATTTGATGTTGTTGAGAGGCCTTCCTGAACATCTGACGTATGGATTTATGAGCACCAATGAAATTCGTGCCACAGTCAGAATATAAAGTGTGAGGAATGCCACGCCGAGCTGAGAAACGCCTGAACACTGAGAGGAAGCCATCAGCTGAGTAGTCACTGACGACTTCGAGATGTAGAGCTGAAGTGGTGAGGCACACAAAAACACAGATCCAGCCTTTGTGTGTTTTACTTCCTCGCCCCTTCCAAGTTTTGAGTGTGAGAAGACCGGCGTAGTCAACTCCTGTATGAGCGAATGCGCGCGTTGGTTTGACTCGTGCCAGAGGAAGCTGACCCATCAATTGCTGAGCCCGAACTCCCCTCTGCCGAGCACACACAACGCAATGTAAAATGTAAGATTTTACAGGAGCTCTTGCGCCGACGATCCAATGAGTTAGCCTCATTTGGGCTAATGTGAGCTGAGTGCCTCCGTGCAGAGTCCGCACGTGAGCTTGATTAATAATGAGAGTTGAGAATCGAGAGTGACGAGGTAGAATGGCAGGATGTCTTCCTTCATACGTGAGTGCTGATTGTGCAAGGCGACCTCCTACTCTGAGTACACCCTTTTGGTCGATGAAAGCTGTAAGTCGACTGAAGGGGTGAGAGGAAGGAAGAGAAGAGCCTGACTGCTGTACTTGTAACTCGTGTTTGAAAAACACGGCTTGTGTAGCTCGTGTCCAAAAAATATTCGCTGCAGCTATCTCTTCTGCTGTGAGAGGAGTGATCCCTGCCGTTTCTAGCCTCTTCCTCATTCTGGCTACTATTCTGACGCAAAATGAGGTAAGACGACACAATTTTGTGAGCGAGGAACAGCGATAAATGAGCTCCCACCGGTACTTTGACGTCACAGTTGCCGCAAGAAGAGCTAACCCCGGCCGGGCTTCCATATTGTGCAAATCCTCAGAATCAGTTGAGGTTTTCGGCCAAGATTCAATAGGTTTCACCATCCACGGTGGACCCGACCACCACAACTGATGAGAGGCCAATTAAGCTGTAGAGATACCCCGTGATGCACAATCTGCAGGATTGCTTGTACCTGCGACATAGCGCCAATGAGCAGTGGGTGTGAGTTCTTGTATCTGTGATACTCCGTTTCGAACGTAGTCTTTCCACCGAGCAGGATGTGCTTTGATCCAGGTGAGAGTTACTGATGAGTCCGTCCACAGGTGAGTAGATGAGACCTTGACCTTGAGCATGGCTTGAACGTATGCAACCAATTTTGCTAGTAACAGTGCAGCTGCCAGTTCAAGCCGTGGTATCGTGAGATTCTTGAGTGATGCAACGCGCGCTTTTGAGCAGATAAGTGAAGCCACCTTTCCTGTGGACATTGAGTCGACAGTGATGTAGATCACTGCGGCCATGGCCAATTGAGATGCATCAGAGAAGCCATGCAATTCCACTGTTGAGTCGCTCCATGTATTGAACCAACGAGGAATTGAGAGCCTGGCCAGGCTTTTAAGATGTTCTCTGATTGCAGTCCATTGTGCTTAGACCTGAGATGGCAGTGGTTCATCCCAGCTGAGTTTGTGAAGCCAAAGCTCTTGCGAGAGTATTTTTGCTCTTATCACAACCGGTGAGACGAAACCGAGTTGATCAAAGAGTTGAGCCACCTCTGAAAGAACGAGGCGTTTTGTGAAATTCTCCTGAGTTGAGTTGAACCGGGATGAGAATGTGAACTTGTCTTCATTAGGAAGCCAAGTCAGACCAAGAATTTTGGTCTCGCAGTCGTCCATTGAGATAGCAGAGCTTAACGATGATGATAAAATATTAGGAAGGACCGTGTGGTCCGACGAGTGCCACTTGGCGAGTGGAAAACCGCCCGCCATGCACAAGTCCTTGAGCTGTTGAGCAATTTCAATAAGTTTATGAGTTAAATCCGCCCCTCCAATGATGTCATCCACGTACCTGCCAAACATGATAGCTGGCACAGCGAGAGGAAACCGGTGACCTTCATCTTTGGTGAGCTGCATGAGAGTTCTAACTGCCAAAAATGGCGCAGCCTTTGTACCGTATGTCACTGTTGTTAACTGATACGGCACAGGGTTATCTTGAGCATCAATCCACAAAATTCGCTGAAGATTCCAGTCATCAGGATGAACTTCAATTTGACGATACATCTTTGTAACGTCCGTGTCAAAGATGCGTCTGTGGTGACGGATCCAAATGAGAACGTCCGAAATATTAAGCAACGAATTAGGTCATGATGTCATTCAGAGACTTTCCAGATGATGTTGAGTTAGAACCGTTGAATACCACCCTTAATTTGGTGGAAACACTGTCTAATCTCAATACACCGTGGTGAGGCAGATAGTATTGAATTTCATTTGTAGATGATTTCGAAGCCTTCACCATGTGACCAAGTTGTTCATATTCGACCATGAAATTTGAGTAGAGCTGACCGTATTCAGCATTTTTTGAGATTTTCCGAATTGTGTGCAACAAACACTGATGTGCTCGAAAGTATGAAGTTCCCAGATTCGCAGGAGAAGATGTAAGAGGAAGCCGAACAATGTATCGGCTTGTAGAATCACGCTGATGTGTGTCGCAAAAATGATCCTCGCATGCCTGCTCCTCTGGTGTGAGTTGACCGACCGTGTCCTTTGGCGGCTCTTCTTGAACCCAGAATTTTGTGAGCACCTTCTGTAATTCCTGATCATCAAGCTGCACAGCAGCATGATGAACAGTGAGTGCATCAGATTGACATGAGTTAATAGGTCCAATGATGAGCCAACCAAATATTGATAATTGTGTAATTGGCGAAGATGAAGTGCCCTTGATAATGTTGGGTTTAATCACCTGACCATAAATATCTGCTTCAACTACAATATCGATCGGTCGTGGTGTGAGAAAGTCCGGATCAGCCAGCTTCAGCTTCACTATGTGAGGCCACGTGCGAGCTGGTGACTCGAAAGATGGCAAATGAGTTGTAACCGTGTCGAGAATGTGAGCCAAGACCATGACTTTCTCTTTCGTGTGCATGGAGCACATTGTGAGTTGTATCGAACCACGTGTGTGAGTTGAGTGCGTTCCACCGATCCCTGTGATCGAAATTAATGAGTGCTTACATGTTTTTTTGAGTTTACGGACGAGCTCTCCCGTAATAAACGTTAATTCCGATCCAGGATCGATGAGAAGTCTTGCCTTATGAGTTGATGCCGATGTATGTATGAGTGCAGTTGCTAATAATGTTGAGCATTTTCTTGTGAGCTGTACCGATGAGTAGCCGACTGCGTCGCCACCCTATTGTGCCGACGTTGAGGGCTGCGCAGGTTGAGTTCCGGAAGAGGTTGCAGGGGGCGCTGCCGGATGCAGCATGGTGTGATGCCGCCCTGAACATTCCTTACAACTGCGTGTGGAACGGCATGCATTAGCATTGTGCCGTCCCAAGCAGTTGTAGCACAACTGCGACTTCTCCGCCATCTTGCTCCGCGCAGCCACCGTGAGCTGACGGAACTCCGGGCACATCACAATGAAGTGCCCCGAGTTCCGACAACAATCACACGGATACACGGACGCGTTGGTATTTGATGGGGGAGCGCCGCGGGTTGTGCCACCCGCGTGATGAGCTGATGCGCGTTGAGTCCCGGCCCTTGCGGGAGGAGGGCGCGCGGAAGACGTCCGACCGGAGCCACTAAGCTTTGGAGTGGCCTTCGCCATCTCCAGGGCCCGAATCTTGGTCTCCGCGAATTCCTCAATCCTCGCAAAGGTCGGGAACTCTGATGAGCATCCTAACGCCGTCTCCCAGGCCTCGCGTGTGGTCTGGTCAAACTGCTGACCGAGCAGTCGTACCATCACGCAATCAAACAGCTCCTCCTTCGTTGCCACCGAAGTGAGGACCTTGTAGGCCTCGGAGACGGACGTTACGGTTGCTGCGAGCGACCGCTCAGCAGGCTTGAGCGAGAAGAGCGCGTCCAACCGCTCCTGCACCAGCAGCCTGTTATTTTCGAAGCGGGACACCAATGTGTCCCACGCCAATGTAAAAGATTCGTCGACGAGGGCGAACCCGTCGATTAACGCGGCCGCCGAGTCCGTGACGCAGGTGCGTAGGTACACCAGCCGCTCGACGTCGGCTAACCTGATGTTCCGGATGACCAACGACGAGAACAAGTCCCGGAACGCCGGCCACCCAGAATAGGCGCCCTTGAATGTCGGCAGCTTGAGGTCCGGCAGCTTTGCCTGCGTAGCTAGTCTCATGCGTGTAGAGCACTGAAGCAATTTCAATTGCAAGTGCTCTTATTTGTTCACTGCAACCTCTCTTCATTAAGCTGCTGAGAGCTTGCTGTGAATTGTTATATCGCCTTTCGCACTCATTTATCTCATCGCGTGGCATGCTCCGCAGCACTGGCTGCGGTGCGTACACTGCTCTCAGCACATGCAGCACAATTAATATAATTGTGTGCTGCAACAGCTCAAATTAAATTCAGCTTCATTCATTAAATTCAATCGTTAATTCTCAGATTTTTTGTGCATTTTTTCTAAATTTGGTCTTTCTTGTAGTTATTCTCACTTTTAGTGTTTTTTTTCAAAATTATGTAATTTATTGTAGTTATGCGGAAGGTGTAATAAACCACTTTCTCTAATTTAACATGTATGTGTCTGGTTTATTTATCATCCTGTCTCGAGTGAAGTTTCATAATTTCCAATACATTCACAGATCTGTCAAAGAACATCAATGGACGGATTCTCAAACACTTTGGTCCTTCGAGCCGGATCTTCGACTCTCGCACAGGGTAGAACCAGGGTTTTCTACCTTTCGCACACATCCACTCTTCGGCTCATCTCGACTTTGGATTCTGCGAACCCACATCGCAGACTCCTTATCTCCTCATTGGCACAAGTCCAGCGCTACAATTGGGTAACGTAGCAACTCTGCGGAGTATCTTCGTTCTGTCACTAGGACTACTCAAGGGCTCACAATGTCTGATACTAACTCCTTGGGCGACGGGGTGGTACCCGGTGACCTCGAGGAGAAAATGACATTGGCAGTCCCAGACCACGTCGGGCCTGCGAAGAGGACCCGATCACCGGCTCGCTTATCGGGCGAGTTGGTGCTCAAAGTCCAGTCGCAGATGCGACGGGTGTCGGCGCTGGAGTTTATTCTGACTACGGTCGAAGACCAGGTGGAAACTCTCTCCTTGGCCCCCCTCGAGGCAATGCTGGAGCAGGTGGACGAGCTCGACGGAGACTTCCGCAGGGAGCACTTGCTTCTGGAGGCTTCGTGGCCGCTCGCCCACCAGGAGCACGAGTACTTTAGTACTAACGTGCAACTACGTGAGGCCAAGCTCACACTCCACACCAAAATGGCTGCGAGGGTAGTCATGGACAGATTGGGCCATGTCCAACCCGCTGCACCAGTGGCCACGGCGCCGGTGTCACGGACAAAGCTGCCGGACATCAAGCTGCCGACATTCAAGGGCGCCTATTCTGGGTGGCCGGCGTTCCGGGACTTGTTCTCGTCGTTGGTCATCCGGAACATCAGGTTAGCCGACGTCGAGCGGCTGGTGTACCTACGCACCTGCGTCACGGACTCTGCGGCCGCGTTAATCGACGGGTTCGCCCTCGTCGACGAATCTTTTACATTGGCGTGGGACACATTGGTGTCCCGCTTCGAAAATAACAGGCTGCTACTGCAGGAGCGGTTGGACGCGCTCTTCTCGCTCAAGCCTGCTGAGCGGTCGCTCGCAGCAACCGTAACGTCCGTCACCGAGGCCTACAAGGTCCTCACTTCGGTGGCAACGAAGGAGGAGCTGTTTGATTGCGTGATGGTACGACTGCTCGGTCAGCAGTTTGACCAGACCACACGCGAGGCCTGGGAGACGGCGTTAGGATGCTCATCAGAGTTCCCGACCTTTGCGAGGATTGAGGAATTCGCGGAGACCAAGATTCGGGCCCTGGAGATGGCGAAGGCCACTCCAAAGCTTAGTGGCTCCGGTCGGACGTCTTCCGCGTGCCCTCCTCCCGCAAGGGCCGGGACTCAACGCGCATCAGCTCATCACGCGGGTGGCACAACCCGCGGCGCTCCCCCATCAAATACCAACGCGTCCGTGTATCCGTGTGATTGTTGTCGGAACTCGGGGCACTTCATTGTGATGTGCCCGGAGTTCCGTCAGCTCACGGTGGCTGCGCGGAGCAAGATGGCGGAGAAGTCGCAGTTGTGCTACAACTGCTTGGGACGGCACAATGCTAATGCATGCCGTTCCACACGCAGTTGTAAGGAATGTTCAGGGCGGCATCACACCATGCTGCATCCGGCAGCGCCCCCTGCAACCTCTTCCGGAACTCAACCTGCGCAGCCCTCAACGTC
Organism: Cylloceria caligata; assembly: GCA_963942595.1. Classification (NCBI taxonomy): domain Eukaryota; kingdom Metazoa; phylum Arthropoda; class Insecta; order Hymenoptera; family Ichneumonidae; genus Cylloceria; species Cylloceria caligata. The sequence continues at coordinate 45,651,507 of OZ012705.1, read as the reverse complement.
GGCACAATAGGGTGGCGACGCAGTCGGCTACTCATCGGTACAGCTCACAAGAAAATGCTCAACATTATTAGCAACTGCACTCATACATACATCGGCATCAACTCATAAGGCAAGACTTCTCATCGATCCTGGATCGGAATTAACGTTTATTACGGGAGAGCTCGTCCGTAAACTCAAAAAAACATGTAAGCACTCATTAATTTCGATCACAGGGATCGGTGGAACGCACTCAACTCACACACGTGGTTCGATACAACTCACAATGTGCTCCATGCACACGAAAGAGAAAGTCATGGTCTTGGCTCACATTCTCGACACGGTTACAACTCATTTGCCATCTTTCGAGTCACCAGCTCGCACGTGGCCTCACATAGTGAAGCTGAAGCTGGCGGATCCGGACTTTCTCACACCACGACCGATCGATATTGTAGTTGAAGCAGATATTTATGGTCAGGTGATTAAACCCAACATTATCAAGGGCACTTCATCTTCGCCAATTACACAATTATCAATATTTGGTTGGCTCATCATTGGACCTATTAACTCATGTCAATCTGATGCACTCACTGTTCATCATGCTGCTGTGTAGCTTGATGATCAGGAATTACAGAAGGTGCTCACAAAATTCTGGGTTCAAGAAGAGCCGCCAAAGGACACGGTCGGTCAACTCACACCAGAGGAGCAGGCATGCGAGGATCATTTTTGCGACACACATCAGCGTGATTCTACAAGCCGATACATTGTTCGGCTTCCTCTTACATCTTCTCCTGCGAATCTGGGAACTTCATACTTTCGAGCACATCAGTGTTTGTTGCACACAATTCGGAAAATCTCAAAAAATGCTGAATACGGTCAGCTCTACTCAAATTTCATGGTCGAATATGAACAACTTGGTCACATGGTGAAGGCTTCGAAATCATCTACAAATGAAATTCAATACTATCTGCCTCACCACGGTGTATTGAGATTAGACAGTGTTTCCACCAAATTAAGGGTGGTATTCAACGGTTCTAACTCAACATCATCTGGAAAGTCTCTGAATGACATCATGACCTAATTCGTTGCTTAATATTTCGGACGTTCTCATTTGGATCCGTCACCACAGACGCATCTTTGACACGGACGTTACAAAGATGTATCGTCAAATTGAAGTTCATCCTGATGACTGGAATCTTCAGCGAATTTTGTGGATTGATGCTCAAGATAACCCTGTGCCGTATCAGTTAACAACAGTGACATACGGTACAAAGGCTGCGCCATTTTTGGCAGTTAGAACTCTCATGCAGCTCACCAAAGATGAAGGTCACCGGTTTCCTCTCGCTGTGCCAGCTATCATGTTTGGCAGGTACGTGGATGACATCATTGGAGGGGCGGATTTAACTCATAAACTTATTGAAATTGCTCAACAGCTCAAGGACTTGTGCATGGCGGGCGGTTTTCCACTCGCCAAGTGGCACTCGTCGGACCACACGGTCCTTCCTAATATTTTATCATCATCGTTAAGCTCTGCTATCTCAATGGACGACTGCGAGACCAAAATTCTTGGTCTGACTTGGCTTCCTAATGAAGACAAGTTCACATTCTCATCCCGGTTCAACTCAACTCAGGAGAATTTCACAAAACGCCTCGTTCTTTCAGAGGTGGCTCAACTCTTTGATCAACTCGGTTTCGTCTCACCGGTTGTGATAAGAGCAAAAATACTCTCGCAAGAGCTTTGGCTTCACAAACTCAGCTGGGATGAACCACTGCCATCTCAGGTCTAAGCACAATGGACTGCAATCAGAGAACATCTTAAAAGCCTGGCCAGGCTCTCAATTCCTCGTTGGTTCAATACATGGAGCGACTCAACAGTGGAATTGCATGGCTTCTCTGATGCATCTCAATTGGCCATGGCCGCAGTGATCTACATCACTGTCGACTCAATGTCCACAGGAAAGGTGGCTTCACTTATCTGCTCAAAAGCGCGCGTTGCATCACTCAAGAAGCTCACGATACCACGGCTTGAACTGGCAGCTGCACTGTTACTAGCAAAATTGGTTGCATACGTTCAAGCCATGCTCAAGGTCAAGGTCTCATCTACTCACCTGTGGACGGACTCATCAGTAACTCTCACCTGGATCAAAGCACATCCTGCTCGGTGGAAAGACTACGTTCGAAACCGAGTATCACAGATACAAGAACTCACACCCACTGCTCATTGGCGCCATGTCGCAGGTACAAGCAATCCTGCAGATTGTGCATCACGGGGTATCTCTACAGCTTAATTGGCCTCTTATCAGTTGTGGTGGTCGGGTCCACCGTGGATGGTGAAACCTATTGAATCTTGGCCGAAAACCTCAACTGATTCTGAGGATTTGCACAATATGGAAGCCCGGCCGGAGTTAGCTCTTCTTGCGGCAACTGTGACGTCAAAGTACCGGTGGGAGCTCATTTATCGCTGTTCCTCGCTCACAAAATTGTGTCGTCTTACCTCATTTTGCGTCAGAATAGTAGCCAGAATGAGGAAGAGGTTAGAAACGGCAGGGATCACTCCTCTCACAGCAGAAGAGATAGCTGCAGCGAATATTTTTTGGACACGAGCTACACAAGCCGTGTTTTTCAAACACGAGTTACAAGTACAGCAGTCAGGCTCTTCTCTTCCTTCCTCTCACCCCTTCAGTCGACTTACAGCTTTCATCGACCAAAAGGGTGTACTCAGAGTAGGAGGTCGCCTTGCGCAATCAGCACTCACGTATGAAGGAAGACATCCTGCCATTCTACCTCGTCACTCTCGATTCTCAACTCTCATTATTAATCAAGCTCACGTGCGGACTCTGCACGGAGGCACTCAGCTCACATTAGCCCAAATGAGGCTAACTCATTGGATCGTCGGCGCAAGAGCTCCTGTAAAATCTTACATTTTACATTGCGTTGTGTGTGCTCGGCATACAATACAACACATAATGAGGATGCACAAAATGAGCAGTGTATAGTCGCTGTACTCTTCCAGCAGATGTCCTGGGGAAAAGTACAGTAAATATAGTACACCTGCATAATTATATTAATTATACCGGCAAATTATGTTGAGAGAAAACGTGGCGTGACATGTGCTGCAATGCCACCAAAAGTTGAGACCACAAATGTTGATGTACTGATGAGCATCCAACTCCTCATTGCCATTGAATTTAAAGTAAATTATAACAATGTACTCATACCTGATTTTGAGTCCTGTTGAGAGTTGCCAGTATGAAAGCGTCGTTGGGCGCTGAAGTCATTTGAGCGAGATAGCCAGTGAGCGAAACCGAAGTCAAGCGAGAAAGACATCCTCTCGCTCGACGCGGCGTGCCAACGAGGCACAGCCTCGGCTCCGCGAAGCCCTGCTTCGGCCATCCTCGGCTCAACCGAGAGTCGTGTGCTCAGTGACAGCACCAGGTAGGCGCACGACGAATATCGATCGCCGTGCGCCAGCTGATTATCCAACAATATCGAACCGTAAAATTGTATTAAAATTGTAAGGTAAGGGAAACCAACTGAAGAAAAAATTTTTTTTGAAAATTTTTCCTTTCAAGGGGGGAGGGATGTTGTGTCGCGGAATATTCCTCTTCACGTATTCTCACGAATATTCCTTAGCGGACACAGCTAGAGATGGAATTTTGAAAGATAGCTGTCATACAAGACAGGATGCGAGGTGGACGCCGACGCAGCATGAGGCGACTTGCGAGGCGATCTACGATTGGCTAAAGCTAAAGCTGCCAACTAATGGATTTTAGCAAACGCAGTTGCTAACTGCTATACTAAAATCAGAATTAAATTAGATTCAATAGAGAACGGTTGGTTCCTCGTGAAATACTCGAAACAACGTATTATTGTACATTCGTACATTGACTTTTAAATAGACAACGGAAAGTTACCGTTGCCTATAATAAATACTTCTTTTTATATAAATTCGCGTTCTCATCGATAACTCGAGATTCATCTCTTTATCGGCAAACGATCCCAAAAATAATAACTTTTTACTATTATACCGAATACCGAATAATCCAATTACGCGGTACCGGCATAACAATAATGTAAAAAACCCAGCCAATAGATTAGTACACTGGCGCTTGAAACTCGAAAATTATAAATATAAACTCATATACAAACCCGGTAAAGCTAACAGCAATGCTGATGCTTTATCCAGAAATCCACCTCGATCAGTGCTCGTAATCACCCCTGTACAGAACAGAGACGACTTTTCACTCAGTCAGAGCGACTCCGAAAACGACGCAGATATGATAACCTTCGAACCAAGACACACTAGGAGTCGAAACAAAAAATACTTTAAAAAAGACACAAATACAATACCTTTCAAACCGAGACTCACCAGGAGTCAAACTAAAAAATCGAAACAAGATATTGTTACGATCGATTCGGATTCAGAAGACGACATTGTCGAAATTGTAGAACCCGAATCTATCAATAAAACACAGGAAAACGACGAAGCCGAACCCGCGGCACCTGAGGTAATCGAGGAATGTTCCGACACCCACGATGAATCAAACTCAGAAACAGACATATTCTATAAAATACAAATTCCATATAGAAAACCTAAGGAAATAGCGATACATTGTTTTATGTTGAAGGAAACACGCGATAGGTTAATCATGCGTTCCGATAATTGCGTAGTATTTATAACCACTAAAGGATAACCTGTAGACGCAGGAGCTATAGATTTTAACGAAGCAAAATTGCTTCCCACTCTTAAGGACTTGAGTCTGTCAAGAGCTCGAGTAATTCACGTCAGATCGAAAATATTAATTTGCCTACTAATCAAAAACGATTTAAGAGCGTTAGCTCACATGAAAGACATAAAGGATGCACTCGAGTCATTGAGGGATGTAGCTACGGAGCTCTTGATAAATTCGATAAGCATCGCGAAAACCGAAGTTATAGACAATATAGAATGGAAATTAATTGCTAAAGAAATAGAAAACCATTCGATAACCATACCTATACGCGTAACCATTTGTAAAATGCTAATAAAATACCAGACGTCGCTTCTCGCCTTACCATAATAGAGGAAGCACACAACTCGCTTGTAGGGAGACACAAAGGGGTCACCAATACTTTGAAGAGGGTGCAGGAACGGTACGCTTGGAGGGGTATGAAGACGGACATACGAGAATTCATCCAACACTGCAGGGGTTGTTAACTGAAGAAGTTAGTCAGAGTTGAAACTAAGCAACCTATGGTTTTGACCGATACACCAGGCAGCGCGCTCGACAAAATTGCCATGGACGTGGTCGGTCCATTAGCACCAACAAAGGCTGGCAATATATACATACTGACTATCCAAGATTTATGAACAAAATATTGCGTGGGTGTTCCATCAGAGAAAACAACATCCATCGACATCGCCAATGCACTCTGCAAGGGTTTTATTCCCGGTTCGGTGCCCCGCGGGCAATATTGACCGATCAGGGTACAAATTTCTGTAGTAGCCTGATGAAAGGCGTCGCAAAAAATTTTGGTATAAAATTATACCGGACGACAGATTTTCATCCTCAAAGTAATGGGTCATTCGAAAGGTCTCACCACGTTCTGACAGAATACCTAAAGCAGTACGTCGACCAAAAGAAGGAGTGGGACGAGCTCCTGGATATGGCCATGTACTCGTATAATACCAGTGAACACGAGGGAACCAAGTTTACGCCGCATGAACTCGTATTTGGGAGACTCGCCAGACAACCGTCTAGCGACCTCCCGCTGGAGGAGTACAATGACCCTACCTACACCGAATATTTGAGAGAGCTCTTCGACCGCGTAAACGGATTACAAGATCTCGCCGTCAAAAATTTAAACGCGGCAAAAAGAAGATCTAAACACTACTACGACAAAAGAATTAACCCTCAAGACTTCGGGGTTGGTGACCGGGTTGTTATGCTTAAAGAACCTCGATCAGGCAAATTTGCTGACCACTACACCGATCCATGCGATGTAACGGAAATTTTAGAGCATGGAAACGTCAAAATAAATTATCGGGGTCGCGATAAAATAGTCCACACCAACAAACTCCGACTAACAAAACTGAAGCAAGGCGTATCTTTGTTGCAGGAAACAATACCTGAGAAGAATGGCACCATCGTGGAAATATCAATTGCCGAACGGGTGGACCACCTTCGAAGGCTTTATTATACGTTATTTGAACCGACGCAAGGACAGGCTAGCCTTTGGCGACGTAATGTATTACGACCAAAAACGTGCTATCTTCAAGATTAAGAACGGACAGAACAAAAGAATGAGAAACATCCCGATGGCCGACGTAGAATCAGCAATTTTCGAGACTAAGGTCTACACGTTCCCGTGGGACAACGACGAGTTCCACCTGCGCTTCAATAACTACCTAGCCAGCAGAAAACACTTAACTGCAAATGCACCAACTCCGCTACCAACATCAGTTATAACAACTGCAGACGAGGTCGACAATATCAAGGATGGACTGGTAAATCACCCACGTACATCTAAAAATAATAAAATAATGACAGGAGTTCCTGCAATAATTATCGCGGCAATTGTGGAGGATCATCCCTGAACATCACCACCATATCTCTCAACGACGTTGGGGAATGCAGCATTCCAATAATAGAACCGGAATCGAAACCTGTATATACTCAACTCCTTCAAATCTCCGAATTCAAAAGCACCGAGGTAACACAGTGCAGGGTGGAGATTGATCGTACCATCTACCATTGCGGCATGAGTTCACATAATTTAATCGTACAAAGAGGTCACTAAACATATCTTCACGACTTCGACGAAAAATCCTGCTAACGTCTTCAGGAGACCGGGCCTGGACCTGACCGGGTCAGGAGAGACAGCTCAGCTTTACATCGGAAATCGTCGGATTACATCGGAACGAGACAACGACAAGGAGCATCACCATGGGCGGATCCGTCACGAACGACGGAACCTGTTCCGGGACCCAATACAGCGATCCGTACGGAACTTGGAACGATGTTGTCGTCCAAGCATCGGTGAAGATCGCTCTCTACAATTATGGGATTCACTAACGAATTTACTACTATCACTGGCACACAAACGAAGAACCGACAACACGCCTGGGGACAAGGAGGACGAGCAAGACGAGGGATATCACAGCACCAACGAGCCACCACCGGCTGATTCATCCCAACCAAGCGTACCTCCACTACCTGTATACCCCGAGCTTCGACCTTCACCACGATCACCACACCTGTATGGAGTCGACACCGAACTACAGTACCGGTAACTCACCTCTTAGCGGCGGAGCCATGGAGGTGCTGCCCCTGTCCAAAAGGGGGGAGGTATTACGTCCTGTGTCTCCTCACGAGTGCGAGAGCGAGTGAGTACAAAACAGCTGACCGAGTGGTACAAACTATACGTGCGTAAGAAAGGGAGACGGAACTATTAGGATAGGTAATTTCCTTGGTCATATGCGATTCGCTATTACGTAAATTACTATACTATACCTCGTTCAATTAATAATGATTATGTAATACTCGGTTTGAACTTATTCATTATAGAAATATTAATGTTAGAAATATATATATATTGGAGTTCCAATTTAATAAATTAATAATTATACTTAATAACATATTTATTTCTATTTTTTACTCATTTCAAATACAAAATACAATGCGTGGATGCCGAGTGGCTTGCACTCGTGGGCTCGCTTAAAACGACATAGTGAAGAACCACCTGTAACCACTTGAAGAAGACGCCAGCTAGACGCTCTAACCTGTCCATCCCCTGAATATGCATGCCACGCCCTAGCAATGCTGTTGCTAGAGAGAGACAACATATTACATTTATACATACGTACGCGTTAGCCTCTTGTTCAAGCAGGAAATAAATATAACTAGTATAATTAAAATAAGAATCATGATATTAACTCTAGAATGTATTAATGCGTAGTAGATTGGCTAAATCTGTGACGCGAAACTGTGTAAATTCCAAGAAGTATTGTTTACAGTAGACATTGAATCGTAACGTTGAAATGTATCGATGCGTAGTACCTTAGCTGAATCTGCGACGTAAACTATTTAATTCTAAGAAGTGTTTGTCCGCGTATCAGAAACAATTAGATCATCGTAAACATTACCGTATATAGCGGACGCCTTTGTCTGAAGATGCTGGATGCATAGGAGGGAGGGCACACGCCAAAATGACACGACCCCCACCTTAGCATGCAGAATCCGACGACATATATATACGCGTGGTCAAGAGCGCGCGCTAGTTAATCATCATCAATTAAGAAGTTCACCAAAAGCGCGCGGATCAAATCAGAGACTATTAATTCAGCCAGCCAGATTATTAGAAATTAATTGATCAGTACGCGACAGTCGAGTTGCAAGTTACAAGTTAAAATCTCAGCCTTAGACAATCGGTCTTTAAGGTTTAACGTTACTATGAATTTTTATATCGCGTTGTTGTATCCTCGTAGAAGTAGAATCCGAGGCGGTCATAGCGGACTGACAAGAATACAACACGGTTTTAATTCTTAAACTGAAATTATAAAACATTGTGACTAAGTGTAAACCATTTAAGTGTGAGTTCTAATAATTATACTAAAATTATATCAGTGTTAAATTTATTTCGCGACCTATCCACTTAAAAAGTTGTTTGTTCCTTTTTTTTCTCATTTCAACTTTTTGCATCATTTAATTGTTCCATTTAAATTCTCGTGATATTCTCAATCTATACGCCTCTACGTCGTTCATTCATAAATTCTCTCTAGCGACCACTAGTTTCGCTTTCACCCATTCATCTATTGTAGCATCGCGCCTCCATTGGCACGTGCTACCCTTTTCACTACACTCATAAATTAGACCAATAAGTAACTCGCCGTTTCGCTTGCATCAGCGGTACAGCGTTCAAATAAACCTTCCTCAGCCACCTATTTTCATCCTATTCCCACACATAGAGGTGTTATATATACATATATACATATATATTATATAATAAATATAATATTATATAATATTATATATATTTTACAACGACAGAATATCCAAGGATAAATTCATACTAGAAACGGCTTGATCCCTACCAGGGAATCCCAGTTAAATCGAGGCCGGCCCTATCAACGACCGTGCGATCCTTTTTAAAAATTCAATATTTAAATCAAGGACGTAACATTGTCTAAATTATTCATCGGTGTTATTTTATTAATTTGACTTTGTTTATTGTTCTTGTTTTGTGCATTTATTGACTATATTTTACTGGCTAATTTTATTTATGGATTTTAATGACTAATTTTAATCAATTGACTTTATTTGTGTTTTATTTGGACTAATTCTTGACTCGACAGTCCGAACCACCCAATCTGCCTCGAACAGCTGTAGCTGGCCTGTGTAGAGGCTGGTCATCTACCTTTTTATTTTTTCCTTCCGGCGTGAACGCGCCTGGCGCCCAACTCGTAAGAGGAAACAAAAAAAAAGGAAAAAATAACTTAGACCAGTCATAGGTAACGTAGTACATTGAGGAGCAAATTTACGTTACAAAATTGGCGCCCAACGTGGGGCCTGACTGCCAAGTCTTTTATTTAAGTGAAAATTTTTGTTTTAATAAGCATTTTTTTTCTCTTTTCCTATTTTAATACTTTCTATTATCCAGAGATATTTTTTTTGTATTTGTTCTTTATTCATTAACGATTCCAATTTTAATTATTATTATTATTTTTTGATAATTTTTGACTGGCGCAACCATAGCAGGTTTTTTTTGGATATTTAAATCAAGATTTCTCCCATATTAATTATTTTCTTATATTAGTTTAAATTGATATTCGAAATTATTTGGAATTCGGCAGTACAGTTATCCCGCTACGCACTGTAGCAGGCCTCGGTGAGGCGTATATTAGACCAAGCCCGCTCGCATTGTCTAGTGCCGCGCTCGAGGCCGGCCGTGTTTACATTTTTTCTGTTGTGTGTCGCCGAGTGAGTAGCAGTCTTCGATGTTGGAAACTGGTGCTCCCGGCTAATGTAATATTATTTCTCGCTTATTATAGGACTCTGAAATATTATTCGAAATTATACCGAGTCGAGCGAATTTGCGGGTCCCGGGCCTATCATATGTCTGTGTTCATTATAGAGAAGGAATAATTCCGTACTATATTAGATCTTGGATTTAGTTATTCATTGAATGATATTTTATAACTATTACCATCATTAATTAATCATCTTTATTATTATTATTATTTAGTTTTTTTTATTCATTTCATTTTTTTTTCCATTCGTTTTATTAGTTTACTTTTCTTTTTGACAAGGTGTAAGCTCGCCTTATATCATTGATTTATTATTTTCTTTAGTGATTGGTTTTATTATTATTCTCATCTTTTAATATTTTTTTTGTCATTTGAACGAATTCTAGACCGGGCCGGGTCCCGAAAACTGAATATAATTCTTTTAATTTTCCTTTTCTCTGGTTGGCGTTACAGTACCATCCCGAAAGTATGGGGCACCTTTATGTTTTTCTTTACAATTTCGTTGATTGATATGGTTAAATAGTAGTCATTTGTTTATTTATCTATTCATTTGTTTTATTTTTTTTCAACTGTTTTATTTTTTTAAATTTATTAATTCTTTTTTTTGTTTTCTTCGGTTATTATAATTTTTATAATTTTTGTTATTATGCTATTTTGTTTCGACTTGGTTGTCCCGTCCTGATTATTTATTTATTAATTTTCTTTCGCGGTTTATTGGTTTATGTTTTTTTGTCTTTCTCTTTCGGTCTTATTTAATCGTTTTATTCCGTTTTTTTTTAATTATAAATATATACATTAAAAAAAAATTTATTTAATTTATTTTTAAAAATAATTTTTTTTTGTACTTCTTTTCGCCATAGTTTTTCCACGGATTTAAATTTCTGTTAGCGGCCTTACCGGATAATCCCGATAGGACTCACTGCTCCTCAGTGACCGACAATATTGTTTTTGTATTTTGCTAATTTACATTTTGTTTTGTTTATCCTTTGTGTTTTCTTTGAATTTATATTATTGTAGGATATTTGTGTATTTAATTAATTTATCTATTTTGGGTTTATTTATTTATTTTTCATTATTTTATTACTTTTATTTATTCATTAATTTTGCTTACTTGGTTATTTTATTATTTTGTTATTCCCGTCTAGGATTATTCGTTTTTTTTGTTTTTTTTTTCTTCTATCATTTTGTGTTTTTCCGTTTTTCCGATTGCACAGGTATTACCATTTATAGGTAAACAACGATCTTTCAGCTTGTACCCTGCCTAGAGAGATAAATTTTTTTTCTTCTTTTCCCTCTTCTCGGTATTGTTTTATTGTATTTATTATAAAAAAAAAATTTTTTTTTAAACTTTAATTACATTATCGTTCTTCCCGCGAGCTAAAAATGATTTTATCGAGGACTCCCGGGGAAATAGCCTCGCTTACTAAGGATGAGGTCAAGGCCGAATTAGCCTCCAGAGGGTTGCCGATAGGGGGTACCTCCACCGCTATGTGGGAAAGATTGTATTTTTCGGGAATGTTAGCGAACCCCAACGAGTCAACTACCGGTTTCGTCACGGTACAGGAAGATGACCACCCTCCTGCACCGAATGATGCTATCCCTTTGGCACCCGGGGAAATGATCACACAATGATCATGAATTCGTTTCACCATTCGTCCCCGGTCAGAACGAATCATTCGCATTCCCGCTATTCGACGTTGGCAATCACCACGTGCGACATTTTGAGGAAATGGAATGTCTCGTTTTCCGGTAAACCAGGGGAGGAGGTGGAAGAATTTCTCGCACGCGTTGAGGATAGTTAAGGCCTTGTAACGATTTCAGGCAAAGGACCTTATGAGTTGCCTACCCTTGTTTGTCAAGGGGATAGCGTATTATTGGGTTTAATTTGCAACGCTTTGGTGATCCCGATTTTCAATTTACGCTGCGAGAGCAAATCCGAGCGCGAACGCAGGGAGCAGAGGAACGGGTAGCGGATTTTTTCACCTGTATGTGGAATTTATTCGTTAGAGTGGTACCACCATTCTTCACGGAGGAGCAGGGAAAGATCACTTTCCGGAAAATGCTGCCGAGACTCCAGGTAGCTATAACCCTTACCGATACATTGGACCTGAAGGGTTTGTAGAGAATAGCGATCCGAGTAGAGTGTAGCTATTCTGCCGCCAGCGCATATCATGCACCCCCGGCTCCGGAGAGATCATTGCTCCCGGAGTTCGCGTACCATCCTCCAGAGAGGCCGAGGAATCGTGTCACCTTTGGGATGGTAGATCCACGTCCGGTACCAACTGGCGAGAACCTAGGTTCCCGGGGATTTACCAACCCTTCCGAGGGAGGGCATTCGAGGAATTTTATTTCCACCCCGCCTCACCGTACCAACTTTGTGCGTCAGCCAAGTAGAGGCTCTGCAGGGAGTTCCCGTGGCTGGTATTTACCGGTGCCATCCCGACCAGCTATACGACCAGAGATGGCTTCGATGCCGAGAGTAACAGCAACCAGCACTAACCCGTTCCTGCAGGAACCTGCATCACCCAACGGAAATTCAGGGACGGCGACAGGTTTTCCGCTTTCTGACAGGCTGGTCATCTGCCATAACTGCGGGATCGCATGCCATTTTTCAAGGGGATGTGCGGTGCGCAAAATGGTTCGCTGTTAACGATGCGGAAAGGAGGGTGAGACGACCCGAACTGCGCACAACTGCACGGGAAACGGATATGGGGATCGCCGTTGAGGGGAGAGGCGACTTCCTCGATTCAGGGAAATTACCCACTAACAATCCCGGAATATCTATGTAGTCCTGTCTGACACAACTGCCAAACCCAACAGGTCCTGGTTAACTGCCTCGATATTTTCAGGGGACCACTGCCCGCGTTGGTGGACTGCGGGGCAACTAGCTCCTTTATCAGCACGGAGGGACTGTTGGAGATGGCAAGGCTGGGGTATTCCCGACGGCCAACACCGGAACATCATAGTACCATCGCAAATGGGCATCAGATTACCTGCACGGAGGAAGTTGAATTCAGCGCAATGTTGAAAGGTCGTTGGAGTAGGCTCACTGCAAAAGTCTATCCTGACCTCCCGGTCCCGTTGCTATTGGGCCTCGATTCTCTTTTCCTAATAGGGATTGGAGTAGATCTGAGGATACGCAAATCGTTCTTCAGCGGGGAAACTACAGAGTTCGACTTTGAACCGGTAGAGGTGATAGAAAACATTAACACAATAATGCCAATTACGGACCTGACAGAGGCCGAAACCGTTCGGTTGGAGGAGTTCCTGTCCATCCACGTTCCAAAATTGAAATCGGCTCCCGGGGTTACCGACTTGGTGGTCCACCATATCGATGTTGGTGATGTTGGTGATGGCCGACCCATCAAACAACGATGGTACCCATTCACCCCAGTTATGAGGGAAGCGATGGATCAGGAGGTTAATCGTATGTTGGAGGCCGATGTGATCGAGCCTTCCACCAGTGAATGGAGCACTCCAATCGTGATGGCAGCAAAACCAAACGGCTTTTTCCGCTGTTGTCTGGATTTCCGTAAAGTGAACGAGGTCTCCAAAAAAGACGCCTACCCCATGCCGTACATGAGCCATATCTTAGATTGCTAGAGGTTGGCCAAATACATTTCTACACTGGACCGGAGTCAGGCCTTCCATCAAATCCCGCTAGATCTAAGGTCACGAGAAATTACGGCATTTACAGTTCCCCACAGGGGACTATTCCAGTTCAAGAGGATGCCGTAGGGCTTGACCACCACTCCTGCTTCATTTCAGCGATTATTAGACCGGATTATTAGTCCCGATATGCAACCTCATGCGTTTACCTATCTGGACGATATTGTTATTGCCACCGACACTTTCGAGGAACACCTGGAGTGGCTAAGACGGGTTTTCGAGAAGATTATGGCGGCAGGGTTGCTGATCAACCCTGAGAAGTGCGAATTTTGTCGGAAGGAGTTGAAGTACCTGGGCTTCTTGATTAACCGCGAGGGGATGTTGGTAGATACGGATAAAACGTCAGCTATCCTTGAGATCCCAGTCCCGAGGACAGTTAAACAAGTTCGACAATTCTTGGGAGCTACTTCATGGTACAGACAATTTATTTCCGAGTACGCGAAGGTAGCAGAGCCTATTGCCAAGCTCACCAGAAAGCGACAGAAATGGTTCTGGGGCCAGGAGCAACAGAGAGCTTTCGACCACCTTAAGAAAGCGTTGACTGAGGCGCCAGTATTGGCACGTCCGGATTACACCAAGAAGTTTACGCTTCAGACTGACGCAAGCTTAACCGGGTTGGGAGCTGTCCTCACTCAAGAACCGGATGGGACAGAACACCCGATTGCCTACGCGAGCCGTAGCTTAACAAGTGCGGAGCGTAACTACGACGTTCGGGAGTTAGAGTGTCTAGCGATCCTATGGTCAGTGGAAAAATTTAAACCTCATCTGAATGGGTATCGATTTACCGTAATCACCGATCACGCGAGTTTCAAGTGGTTACTGTCCCAGAAGGAACCAAAGGGAAGAGTGACCCGATGGACATGGAAGCTGATGAATTCAGGCTTCGATGTGTTACATCGGAAGGGCTCATAAAATCAACTGCCCAATGCCTTGTCCCGAATGTTTGGATCTACTCCTCCTGGGAACGATACCGAAGAGGATGAGTAGTCTAACGTGGAAGGGCTGCCACCTCAAGCTTCTGTTAACGTGTTGCTCACAGCCTCCCGGGGAGAGATACCTCTGGTATGAGATACGAGTCAAAGACGTACGAGAGAATCCAGCCCGCTATCACGACTGGAAATTCAGGGATGAGAACTAGACTCGCCGGACACGGTCTGGAAACTTGTGGTCCCGCGACACCAGAGACCAGCTATTCTTTATGAGAACCACGATGTCCCGCAAACGGGTCATCTGGGGATTGACAAGACCTTCAAGAGGATAGTAAGTTCGTATTATTGGCCTGGCTTGTACCGAGACGTCACTGGATACGTCCAACGCTGTAACACCTGTCAGCGTACGAAGTCCCGACACGTGCCACCGATGGGGCTGATAGGCCGTCGGGTTATTGAAGAACCTTGGACCGTAGTGGCAGCAGACATCATGGGACCCTTTCCACCCAGTTGGTCCGGGTTTGCCTATATTCTGGTAATCCAGGATTTATTCACCGAATGGATAGAGTGTTGTTCGTTAAGAAAGGCTACTGGAAAGAAGATCAGGGAAGCATTAGAGGAACTGGTGTTTTCCCGGTGAGGAGTTCCGGAAGTGCTCCTGACGCATAACGGGACGGAGTTTGTTAACATCAACCTACGGCAGGTAGTGGCCGAGTATGGTATCTTCCATACTACTACTCCACCATACCATCCTCAGGCCAACCCCGTGGAAGGGTTGATCAGGGTCCTCAGAACCGTAATAGTAGCATTATTGGAAAATGATCACAGGGAGTGGGACCTGCATTTGGCCGAGTTTCGCTTCACATATAACACCACATATCACTCCTCTATAGACACTAGTTCCGCGTTCTTGAATTTCGGTCGAACACCGCGTCCTCAAGAGTTCTACCGAAGGATCCCGGGGGAAAAGGAGGTGAGAGCAACCGACCCCCATGGGTGGTCGACACGGATGAACAATTTACAACCCCTCAGGGACAAGCTGCAACATGACCTCGAGGAAGCCTACCGGAGGCAGTGTCTTCAGTACAACGAACATCGGTACAAATTCATCCCGCCACCTTCAAAGTGGGAGATGAAGTGCTGTGCCGACAGCGGGTACTGTCCTCGGCCTCGCAGAATGTGGCGGCCAAGCTAGCTCCCAAATTTCAGGGGCCATGTTATATTAGTCAAGTCTTGTCACCAAGGGTTTACGAGCTGAAAGATCGGGAGAGGGGCATAGTTCGGAAGGATTCGATTGACGACCTTATCGGTCCCGTGTCTCGCTTGATATTTTAGATGGGCCCTCTGTGGCAGTTACGTCACTTGACGGATTATTTCGAGAAGCGATGCATGGGTCTCGCGCCGACGGGAGGAGAGGACCTGTGGTGCTGGGTTCGGGAGTGCCGGGTTCTGTCGAACCTGGTAGTCCCTGTAAGGCATTATTTTCTAAGTTTAAGTTCGATCATCGATATACTGTAGGAGAGGTAAATCGATATCGACGCCCCCACCAGCTATGAGTGCTTACGCGGGGTTTAGATCAGGGCAAGTGCCATTGCGCATGATCGAGAATAATAATGCCGAGGAGACTCGTATAGCCAGGGCCTCTTTCTCTTTCTCTCTGGGGACGTCGAGTCCAAATGACGTTTCCATTCCGCTCACAAGGACCACATATCTTACATTGGATGAGACATATCGTATCTGCTCATTTGTAACGGACTAGGTCAGTCCCATCTCCGAAGTCTCACATTTTCGACGTGGTCAGGAAATCAGCGAGCCCCAGAGTCAAAAGAAAGAGCCACCGATCCATCTACAGCGATCGCCGATCTTTGAGATAGGTTTACATATTTATGTCACATTGTTTTCGTATTTCAATTTGTATAACGATCGGGAAATCCCGAACTTATCGAATCAGTCGTTTATAACTACAATTTTATGCGACAATACTGAAAAGTTAATGTATTGAGAATGAGGAATGTCTGAGATTTGGAACCAATCTTCACCTTGACGTGATAATCGACCGTTAGTACCGAAGGCTCAATCTATGATATAAACCAATGTTTGATGTGCTGAGACTATGTGGAATATATACACAGTTTATTAATATTATATGTACGTTCGTGTCGTTATTTTTAGAGCCTGCTACAAGCCGTCTATTGTATTCTAATAATATCAAAGGATAATTCACATAGGATTTCCCATAATAAGTCTATTTCACACCCCGAACCTGGCGACAGGAGCACCTCCTCCTCCGCTTCCGAAAGCGGAGGTGGAGAAGGCGCTGGTGGTGTTGAGGAAAGTACGGTGGTGGCTGGCGATAGAAATAGCGTCAATCGGCTTCGTCGCCAGTTACCCCGCCTGTAGGAAACGCAGGGTTGCAGATAAGCGAGGGGAATCGGAGACCCTCCCGAGCCCAGGCCCTGTCTCCCTTGGAGGGCACGACCAGCGTGTGGTTTCACGTCCGCCTTCCGTGGACGTGGGCCCACTTATGACTTGCCGCCGATGCGGAAAAACAAGGCATCTGATGGCCGGTTGTAAGGAGGAGCCGTCCACCACCCGGCGATGCTACTCCTGTGGTCGGAGTGGAGTGACGGTCCGAACGTGTCCCGGATGTGGGCCGCTATACGAGTCCCCCCAGGGTCAGACGGATAGGGACCCGAGGAGGGGCAGGAGCCAGAAGGCCTCTAAAGACGTACGGTGTTGGTTTTGGTTATTGAGTAGAGACCTCCCACTTCCTTGCATGTTTCTCTTGGGTCCCGGTTACAGAAATCCGAGGGAATGAGGGGTGGATACTCCTTTGTTGGTTGTGGTATCGGAATAACGGGGACAACCGCGAGGAGCGGAAATTAAGAGCGGGCCGCCATTCAACAGACCCATACAAGCCTGCGAGATCGTGGGGTACAGAGGTCGGACGTGTGACCGAAATTTGACTTATCAAAGACCGGTAGGGAGGAAGACGGGTTTTCCGGCCGAGGGTGGCCGTGTCTATGGGGGGAGTGTTGTAACGTGGCAGAATATTCGGGCTACGTCCTCCTCGCTCGACGGCTACCAGCACGATCGCACAGGGCTGTAGGGGATAATTTTCGTGCTTTATTTAATTCTTTATATTGTTTTTTTCTTGTTTTATTTTTTTTTATATATAATACGATTTGTACGACCGGACGGAGAAGAGCACCACGTTTGCCGATAGCTGGCCTCTGAATTCGACTTTTTGCACCGACAGGCTCTTTACATCGTTCTCTATTGGGAAATATCATTGTCCCGCTGGATGTTCATCTATCAGCGATACGCCGCTATCTGTCGTCGGCTAGTACTTACTTGCAGCGATCCATCAGTCGTATGGGGGTCACCGGCCGCACAGAGCTACACATCCCGATGATCAGTTGTTAATTTTATGCGTCGTCCAGCTGAGGCGCTCCGACGACACCGATTCCCCCAATTGACCGAGTTCAGACCGTTAGGAGGGAATCAGAGTTCACGAGCACGCGTGTCGGCAGGACCTCAGGGCTTTTTCCCGGTGACTTTCGAACGAGGAGAACGTAGCGCATATTAGTTCGTCCCGCTATAACATTGGCTTTACGCAAATCACTACCGGAGCGAGGAAAAGGAGGGTTGTCTTTCGAGCCCACATCGGAATATACTGTTATGCCGGTACCACGTAATTGGATTATTCGGTATTCGGTATAATATTAAAAAGTTATTACTTTTGCGATCGTTTGCCGATAAGGAGATGAATCTCGAGTTATCGATGAAAACGCGAATCTATATAAAAGGAAGTGTTTATTATAGGCAACGGTAACTTTCCGTTGTCTATTTAAAGTCAAAGTAAGAATGTACAATAATATGTTGTTTCGAGTATTTAACGAGGAACTAACCCGTTCTATTTTCAATCTAATTTAATACTGCCCTTTCGTAAAGCAGTTGCTAACTGTCTTCACGAAAATCCCTTAGTTTGCGTTTTTAGTGTTAGCCTATCGTCGAACGCCAAGCGAGTCGCCTCATGCTGCGTCGGCGTTCCTGGTGTCGATCGTACGATCGGGCATTGGACTTCGTTTCCTGTCTTGAACGAATTCCAATGTTGCTTTGCTATGGAATATTCCCGAATATACGAAGTACGAATATTCCGCGGCACAACAATACCATCGTGCGATCAGCCTTCGTACTTAAAGAAACCAGGGAGAGAATCTTTCAGCATCCTTTCGAGGTTTCCCGGATTTCAAAGAACGTCACGGCAGCATCGTACCGCTGAGCTCTCTCCCTTCTACGGTCTTTCGCCATTATTATTATTATTTTTTAATTCTATTCAAACTTGGTCATACCTGCGACTCAGGTACACCGCGTGCAGAGTATTAATTTGTATCAGGAACCGCGACGTCTATAGAATGTAACATCGAGATCGTTTGACTGGTAGAAACCAGGAGAAAGTCTTTGCGTTAATTAATTGTGTTTTTTTTGCTGACATTTAAACCGTGCGCAAGTTAGGCCATTATCCCGATGTGCTGTGAATCTGATGGCTTGTTAGTGTGGGATTTGAACGGGATAGACCGCGTCGCGGATTTTACCGAATTATTGACTTTACTTTTATATGAATTAGTTTATTTCTCTTTTATTCATCTTATTATCCTGGACTACTGTGTCGTTAACGCGGTTGTTTTAATTCGACTGACGTACATTAATTTGGCATATCAATATATGATACTTTATTTATTTTATGTGTTTATTCTTTTCTTATTATATCCAGCAGTATTATATTATTTTCCCGTTCGGTATTCTGAAGGAGTGCGAGTTCGACCGTTGTCCCGTCTTTTGTACTGGGTCATGTGGGACTAGTACGGTCTAACGCGTATCTCGTTTTGTGAAGCGGTCGGCTGCTTTAATTATTTCGATTATTGTGGTAACTATTGTTTATTACTCTCATTTCGGAAGTCAGTTATTTAACTAGGGTTTTCTCATTTTCATTTTATATAATTTGGGGGTTTATTAATCATTGTTCGTTCTCGACTTATTCGCTGTTGCTTGCCTGCGATTTTTGGGCTAGGAGATTCCAACTAGTCGAAGCCGGCGTACGTGACCTCCCGACGTCCCGTTGGTATAGTTTTTGGATGTATATCGGATTAGCCCGGGATAGGCCGTATCGCGAACTGTGCGTTGAGTCAACCTGGTATTTGACTTTGTCTGTGATCATTGTTCGAAATTCGTAACGAGCGTGATAGGCTATATAACGTCTACAGTGTATGAGAGTGAGAGAGAGGACGGGATAATTGGCACCGCCGAATTAATGATTAAAACTAAGATACCTAACTAGATTTAGAAAATTGTTAAAAAGAGAGACTAATTTTACGGGACATTTTATTTGAATTCTTAACGATGTTTATTGGAAATTAAAATAATAATTGTTTGCTAAGAAATAAAGAAGTTGCCCGAGCGGCATTTGTAAGTCCCGTATCTGCTATTGTTGTCTAAATTATTTATCGGTGTTATTTTATTAATTTGACTTTGTTTATTGTTCTTTTTTTCTGCATTTATTGACTATATTTTACTGGCTAATTTTATTTACGGATTTTAATGACTAATTTTAACCAATTGACTTTATTTGTGTTTTATTTGGACTAATTCTAGACTTGAAGTCCGAACCACCCAATCTGCCTCGAACAGCTGTAGCTGGCCTGGGTTGAGGCTGGTCATCTACCTCTTTATTTTTTCCTTCCGGCACGAAAGCGCCTGGCGCCTAACTCGTAAGAGGAAACAAAAAGGGAGGAAAAAATAACTTGGACCAGTCATAGGTAATGTGGTACGTTGAGGAGCAAATTTACGTTACAATGTCAACGTATCTCCTGGGATTTGGTATAAATGTGCGCATTCCTTTAAAAGCATCTCGATACTTGCTTTTTCTTCTTCGTTCAATTCAACGTGTCTTAATAATTCCTTAATTTGGTTATAGCGGACGATCATTACCGATTCTCATATTCTGATATTCTGATATTCTGATATTCTGATATTACGATTTTTCGCGAATAAAAGGTTGAATTTCGCGAGTGATATTAGCTATACTGAGTTTTTGTGTTAACAAAACGTTCATGATTTAATACGATTTTGGACGATATTTCTCGCTTCTCGACGTGATTCTTTATCTTTAATATTTTCTATAATATTTTCCTTTTTTGACGGTTCAACTGTACAAGTTGTGCGTAAATTCTTCAGGTGTTCATAATTTTTAAGATTGACAGTTTGATCGTGTATGTTAATGAGTATGAGTACATTATATCCGGCTCGAAGGACCAAAAAATGTATGTTAATGAGTATGAGTACATTATATCCGGCTCGAAGGACCAAAAAATGTATGTTAATGATTGTGAGTAAATTATATCTAATCTATCGACAGGTAGCAAGTCGATACATTCGCACGTAGCGTGCCATGTGACAGGTGCGAATAGTAAGATTAAGGATCCTGGTGACAAGTATAACTAATTAAATGAACTCAGTAATTTAACAATAATAAGTTCAACGTTTATTGACAGTATTTAACATTCGATGCATGAAGAAATACCTGGTGAGGGTGATTAATATATAACTGTGATTGGTCTGGCCTGCGTGATGATGCACTGTTGGTGATTGGGTCTCAGGCCTGTGAGTTGCCTTGGTGATTCCGTGTGGTTGATCCTGATGATAAGGTCTGACTGTAGAGCTCGAAAAATGCCACACGGCAGTCTGATGAGGGTCCTGACGCCGATGATCAGTGCTGAGCAGAATGGCGTCTGTGCAGCCAACGCGCGAACCACGCCGTTGACGTTTATGTGATTGGCTCTGTGGATCTGATGATCTGCTATGAGTTTCACTAACACTGAGTTTAAACACGGGTGATTTGACCAAGAATGTATTACACTACAGAAATGAATCCGCACAAGAGTGATTAGAACAAGAGAATATCTCCGTGAGCTTTACGCGGGAACGTGTACAGCGAGCGACTCGAGTGAGAACAATGGCCACATCCGTCGACCACGCGGCAGAGTATCAAGAAGACGGACGTGCGTCACAGCTTGCTTGTGATTTGCTGTCAGCGATGGAAGGCGAGACTTGTGAGTGGTCTTGCCGATGGGGCCACGCTAACAGCGTTGGCCGCTTGAGTGAGCTTCGATCGAGGATGTGAGCAGATGGACAATATGCATGAGTGCGCGGTCGATAAATCGATATAGCATACCTGCGAGCTATACCATATGACGCGAGGCGTCAGATGATTGTGACTGTAGCGTGTGCATGAGTTGAGTGTGTACTTGGTAAGCGTGAAAACTGAACATTCCGCCCGCCATCAGCAACGGTGTTGATGATTAAATGTGATCTGTTCTTCATTCAGTTTGAGCTGGTAAGATGGCGAGCTTGGTGATTGGTCGAACGAGTGTTGTTGTTGCAGTTTTAAGTGACACTACCCTGGTCAGTCCATCCTTTCCTGGATGGAGTTGAGTGACTCTGGCGAGAGGCCATTTTGATGGTGGAGACCTCTCATCAGTGATCAGTACTAATGAACCGACCTTGATGGTGTTCGATGGATGATGCCATTTCGATGTAGACAGTTGGCGCTGGAGATATTGAGTTGACCATTTGGACCAAAAAGATTGAAGCCTTTGTTGTATTAGTTGCCATCGTGATAGTCTAGTAACGTTCAGATCTGTGAGTGATGGCTCTGGTATGGCTGTGAGCGGCTCTCCGATGAGAAAGTGTGCTGGTGTGAGTGCTGAAGTATCTTCAGGGTCTTCTGTGAGTGGTTCCAATGGTCGTGAGTTGAGCGTTGCTTCGATCTGGATGAGCAACGTGGTTATTTCCTCGAACGTGAGTGCGATGTCTCCTACTGTTCGGTTCAGATGATATTTTACTGATTTGACTGCTGCTTCCCATTTTCCTTCCATATGTGGAGCTGCTGGTGGGTTGAACTTCCACGTAGTTCCATCGCTGGTGAGTGAGCAATGCAGCGAGAGTGATTCTGTTGTACCTTGAGTGAAGAGCTTGGTGAGTATGGCATCTGCTCCTATGAAGTTTGTGCCGCAATCACTATAGAGAGTGTTGCAGATGCCTCTGCGTCCAGTGAACCGTCTGAATGCAGCAATGAATGAGTCAGTTGAGTAGTCACTCACGGCCTCCAGATGCAAGGCCGAGGTGACGAAGCACACGAAAATGCACAGCCATCCTTTATGTTGTTTGGCGCCTCTACCTTTCCAGGTTTTGATGGTCAGCGGACCAGCGTAGTCCACACCTGAGTAGAAGAATGGTCGTGCTGGGGTGACTCTCTTGGTTGGTAATTGACCCATGAGTTGTTGTGCTCTGACGCCACGTTGTCGAGCACATTTTATGCAGCTGAGTATCTGCGACCGTACAGGAGCTCTACCACCAATAATCCAGTACGATTGCCTTGTGTAGTTCAGGGTGAGTTGCGTGCCAACATGCATGGTTTTGTGATGTGCATCTGCTATGATGAGTGTGGTGAAGTGAGAATGTCGTGGGAGTATTGCTGGGTGAATTGCCTCAAGTTCCAGTTGTGAGTTGGTCAATCTTCCTCCAACCCGAATGATGCCTTGAGTGTCGATATAGGCAGTCAGGCGATTGAAGGGATGAGCTGTTGGTAGTTGAGCTATGGTGATCAATTTGAGCTCTGTTGAGAAATATGCTGCTTGAGTTGCTTTGATCCAAAAGACTCTTGCTCTCTCAATATCTTGTGGCGAGAGAGGGTTAAAGAGCGTTGAGTTTGGCAATTTCTTGATGAGTTGACTTACTCGAAAGCATATTGCGGTTACTCTGAGTAGTCTAGTGAGAGAAGAGTGTCTGTATATCATCTCCCAATGATATACGTCCTGATTTGTTGCCACTGTGAATGCGACCCCCGGTCGCTCCTCCTGATGAGTCTGTGAGTCTTGTTGATAGTGTTGAGTTGGCCATGAACATTGATCGCCTGTGAGCCACTGTGGTCCTGTCCACCACAGGAGGTGCTTCTGGAGCTGGGAGATACTGATACCCCTTGAAGCACAATCGGCTGGATTGTCTTTGCCAGGAACAAATTTCCATACGCTGTTTGGAGTTAGTTCTTGAATTGCTGACACTCGGTTCCTGACAAAGTCCTTCCACCGTGATGGGTGTGAGTTAATCCAGGTGAGCGTTACTGAGGAATCAGTCCACAGGAACGTTTGAGTGTTGTCGAGTTCCAAGGTTGTTTGCACGTACTTCATGAGCTTTGCTAAGATCAGTGCTGCTGTGAGCTCGAGTCGAGGGATGGAGAGTCGCTTGAGTGGTGTTACTTTTGATTTCGCGCAGATGAGTGTAACCTTGGTTTCTTCTCCTGGAGTTGTTGTTTTGATATAGATAGCAGCCGCCATTGCTATTTGAGATGCGTCGGAGAATCCGTGCAACTCCACAAGTGTTGAGCTTGTGAGTTGAATCCATCGTGGAATTGAGATTTCATCGACTTGAGTGAGCTCTTGTCTGAGCAACGTCCACTTGGTGTGTATCTGATCTGAAACTTGATCGTCCCAGCTGAGTTTCTCCAGCCATAATTCTTGTAATAATGATTTGGCCTTGATGATGAATGGTGAGAGAAACCCGAGTGGATCGTAGAGTTGTGCTGTTTCAGACAAGATGATTCTCTTTGTGAGCTTGGAACTTGAGCATGGAGGCTTTGCGTGGAACTTGAATACGTCTTCACGAGGTATCCATGACAGGCCGAGTAACTTGGTAGTGCTATCTTCGAATGAGTGTGAGTTTGATGGTGAGTGGTGGTCGATATGCTCGATGAATTGCTCGGTGTTGCTGTGCCATTTTGCTAGAGGCAACCCGCCCGCCATGCAGAGCTGGGTGACTTGATTTGATATTTCGATGAGTGTGTCAAGCTGATCAGCTCCTCCAAATATGTCATCAACATATCTGCCTTTCATGAGTGGTTCAATTGCGAGCGGAAAGCGATGACCTTCGTCTTCAACTAGTTGAAGTAATGATCTGATTGCTAAGAATGGTGCTGAGCGAGTCCCATACGTCACTGTTGTTAGGTGATATGGCACCATATTGAGTTGGTCATCTCGCCATATGATTCGTTGCAAATCCCAATCGTCCGGGTGGACTTTGATTTGTCTGTACATCTTTGTGATGTCTGTTGAAAAGATGAGTTTGTGCTGTCGGATCCATAAGAGCACGTCTGAGATGTCACGTTGACATTTTGCTCCAACATGCTGGATGTCGTTGAGTGATACTTGCGACGTCGTTGGGCTGGATCCGTTGAAAACAACTCTCAACTTTGTTGTGATTCGATCTTCTTTCAGTACACCATGATGAGGAAGATAATATGGAGGATGAGCGTAAGTTTGTTCTGACAATTGATCTTCCGAGACCCTCAACCCTCCTGATGCTACAGCATCATGTGCCAAGGTCGTCTCGGTTTCACAATAGTCATGAACAGAGTCGCTTATTTAAGTTGACTGGTGGTAGGATGGTACACGTATCATGTGACCACAATCTTCATACTCTTTCATGAATGAGTTGTATAAGTTGGTGTATGAATTATTTGTTGAGAGTTTCTTCATGAGTCGTTGTAGACATCGCTGAGCAGTGAGTTTTGAGTCTCCTAGACTCGATGGTGATGATTTGAGCGGGATTCGCACGATGTATCGTCCTTCTTCGTCTCGAGTGTGAGTCGTTTGAAAATACTTTTCACACGCTTCTTCGTCTGGGGTGAGCTTGTGATCTATTGTTGATGGTGTTTCTTCTTGAACCCAGAACTGCGTGAGAAGATCTTGAATTTCCTTGTTCGATGATTCTACTGCTATGTGGTATGAGTTGCTTGGTGTTGAATAATTCTCTGGGACTGGACCAAGAATAATCCACCCAAATATTGTTGATTGTGCAATCGGTAAGAAGTCCGAGTGTTTCTTGATGCCAGGCTGGATGATTAGCCCGTATGAATCAGCCCCGATGATGATATCTACTGGCCGTGGTGTTAAGAAGTCAGGGTCTGCCAACTGCAGTGATGAAATGTGTGGCCACTCCTGTGGTTGCGTGTGTACTGATGGCAATGTACTCGTCAACTTATTGAGTATGTGAGCTGCGATGGTAACACCACGTGATGAATGAATTGATCGTAATGTTAATGTGGTGGTACCTCTGGTTTGTGTTGATCTCGTGTTTCCAATGCCAATGACTGGAATTGATGAGTGTTGACGAGTAAGCCCATGATCGGATACAAGTTGTTCTGAGACGAAGGTGAGCTCTGATCCTGGATCAATGAGTAATCTGACTTGGTGAGTGTCGAACGATGTGATGAGTAATGCTTGACACGTTGCTAGTAGAACTGCTGTTCTACCGGATGAGTTGATGAGTTGGCAAAATGGCACGTCAATTTCTCATTGACGTGAACTGGTGCTTGGATGAGCTGTGGCAGGTGTAGCTGAGGTGCTTGGTTGATTTGACTTTGGTGTGGTTCTTGCGGAGGATGGCAAATGAATCATCGTGTGGTGTTTGGCACCGCACGTCTTGCAGTTGATGGTTGATTGGCACGAGTGGAGGTTGTGATGACCAAAGCAGTTGAAACACAGTCGGTGTTCAGTCACAACTTTGTGGCGATCTGCAGGTAGTAGCTCTCTGAATTTAGCACAACTCACTATGTAATGCGAACCACCACAGTGATCGCATGGATACTGGTGTGTCCTCGGTTGAGTGGACGCATGGTGAGCCGGTCTTGCTGGCAGAAGTGCAGGTTTTGTTGAGTGTTTTGAGATGTTGCTGGCTCTGTCAGCCGATTGATCAGGGTTGATTGGGATGACTTCTAAAGCTCTCGCTCTGGATTCGATGAATCCCATCAAATCTTCAAACGAGGTTGGCTGCTTGTGCGCACTCCGTTTGTATTCCCATGCTTCCCGCATGGATGTATCAAGGCGTTGAGCAACTACGAAAATTAATACATAATTCCACGATTCTGTATCAATTCCGAGAACGTTGAGTGCGTTGATTATTTCCTTCGTTGAGCTAACTAATGTGTTGAGTGCGGCTGCAGATTTTGCCACTGGTCGAGTGTTACTAAGGAGTTTCTCAACATAAGACAGGATGAGTCTTTCCTTGTTGTTGAATCTGTCCTTGATTATTTGCCATGATGAATTGAACGAATCATTGTTGATCGGCACATTGGAGATCAGTTGAGCGGCTGATCCTTTAAGGCTGATCTTTAAATAGTGTAGTTTCTCTACATCACTGATTTGGTCATTGTCGACCACCATTGAGGCAAACAAGTCTCTAAATGCCGGCCATTTTGTAAAATCACCGTCAAATTCCGGCAACGTTATTTTCGGCAATGTTGATCGGTGCTGACTTGGTTGACTCTGTTGATCAGTTCTGCTTGATACGGTCTCTTGAGTTTTTGCGATTGCCTTCTTTCGCAGGATGATTGTGAGTGCCTTGAAGTAACTATCAAAGCCTGATTGGTACACCTTCTCTGTAACATACGGGTGAGTGAGAAAAGCACGTTTACATGTTTCTCCCATTTGATCATGCTCGTTACAAAAACAGTCCCAAGTGCGATTTAAAATCTCTAACTGGCCGTTGAGTTCTTCGGAAACGCTGCCTGGTGAGTTTTGCAGGTGATCATGTAGCTGGTTGATCATTGCTATCCTCGCATGCTGTGATGCGACCTTATACTCCATGAGGTTAGCTTGATTGGTGTTTGGTGATGGTGATCTGGTGCGTGGTCTCTGTACCGTGGGTGGTACATTGAGTGTCTCGGTAACGACTGTTGCTTCATCGATTGCTTCCACATCACCATCCTGTGAGTCGCCTTCCTGCGAGGATTTGCTTTGGTCTGACTGCGCTTTCTTATCGTCAGCCATGATTTGAACTAGTTGAGCCTGTTGAATGGTTTACAAAAAATGATTAGTGCACTTGGGTGAGTATTTTATTATTATTGAGCATTGTCTTGTATCGATGCATGCTGAGTTGCGCAATCTGTAGTGTATTACATGTGTTGATTGGTGATTCATGTGAGTATCGAGGATATAAAATTATATACTTGACCAGGATCCGGTTCGAAGGACCAAAAATTGTATGTTAATGAGTATGAGTACATTATATCCGGCTCGAAGGACCAAAAAATGTATGTTAATGAGTATGAGTACATTATATCCGGCTCGAAGGACCAAAAAATGTATGTTAATGATTGTGAGTAAATTATATCTAATCTATCGACAGGTAGCAAGTCGATACATTCGCACGTAGCGTGCCATGTGACAGGTGCGAATAGTAAGATTAAGGATCCTGGTGACAAGTATAACTAATTAAATGAACTCAGTAATTTAACAATAATAAGTTCAACGTTTATTGACAGTATTTAACATTCGATGCATGAAGAAATACCTGGTGAGGGTGATTAATATATAACTGTGATTGGTCTGGCCTGCGTGATGATGCACTGTTGGTGATTGGGTCTCAGGCCTGTGAGTTGCCTTGGTGATTCCGTGTGGTTGATCCTGATGATAAGGTCTGACTGTAGAGCTCGAAAAATGCCACACGGCAGTCTGATGAGGGTCCTGACGCCGATGATCAGTGCTGAGCAGAATGGCGTCTGTGCAGCCAACGCGCGAACCACGCCGTTGACGTTTATGTGATTGGCTCTGTGGATCTGATGATCTGCTATGAGTTTCACTAACACTGAGTTTAAACACGGGTGATTTGACCAAGAATGTATTACACTACAGAAATGAATCCGCACAAGAGTGATTAGAACAAGAGAATATCTCCGTGAGCTTTACGCGGGAACGTGTACAGCGAGCGACTCGAGTGAGAACAATGGCCACATCCGTCGACCACGCGGCAGAGTATCAAGAAGACGGACGTGCGTCACAGCTTGCTTGTGATTTGCTGTCAGCGATGGAAGGCGAGACTTGTGAGTGGTCTTGCCGATGGGGCCACGCTAACAGCGTTGGCCGCTTGAGTGAGCTTTGATCGAGGATGTGAGCAGATGGACAATATGCATGAGTGCGCGGTCGATAAATCGATATAGCATACCTGCGAGCTATACCATATGACGCGAGGCGTCAGATGATTGTGACTGTAGCGTGTGCATGAGTTGAGTGTGTACTTGGTAAGCGTGAAAACTGAACAGATCGCAATGATTCAAAGGCACGAAAGGTTGAACAGGTTTCTGGCAAAGTACTTCTTTATTTTCCATCGTTATTACTTCTTTTATCGACTCTGATGCTTTGGTAAGATCTGAATAATTGACTTTTACTGACTTTTACAATTGTTTCAATGTTTCTATTCTCTCGGAGTATTTGTTCTTCGGTTGACTTTCTAAATTCCCTATTTTAATTATTAACATCTTCAAAGGGTTCTGTCCTTTCCATAGGCACAAATATCCCTATAAAATCTGGATCAAATTTTCGCATACCTCTAACAAGTTCTGTCCGTTCAGTCGGTACAGTCACGCCTGTGAAGCTCGAACAACCCGCATAATTAACACGATTAGACTCGCTATCTTCTGCTGATATTTTTGTTTTTATTATATTTGAATTAACGACGTTTTCTTCTTGAACATAATTTTCATAATCTTGAGGAATTTCTGTCCTTTCCATAGGCACAGATTTTCCCGAAAAATTTGAGCTGAACTCCCCTAATTCTCCAACGAGCGCTGCCCGTTTCATCGGCACAGACACCACTGTAGAGCCAAGGCAAGTCTCCTCATTAACACAGTTTACTTTCGTCTCTATCAAATTCGGATTGACAACGTTTTCTCTAGGTACAATAATCTCTACAGGTTCAATATAAGTGTTCTCCTTGCTCGAAACCGACGTACAAAGTTTGATAAAATTTCGCGAACTAGACTGCGAATTTTCAACTTGATCTTCTATTTTTACTTTACCAATTTTTTTACTTGATTTTTCATTTTTCACACGATTTTCGTAAGCTTCTTCAATAATTTCTGAACAATTTGTTATTTCTTCCTTTATAATTTTTTTTACAAAATCGACCATAGTATCTCCGCGGGGTAGTGTCTCTGATAAGAACGCATTCTTTCCTGTCGGAATGAATTTTTTTCCAATATTTTCACTTGAATCGACTTTATCTTTATTAGTTTCATAACTCAGTCCGTCCGAGGACTTATTTTCTTTTATTAATTCAACTTTACTTGTTACCTGTCGTTCCATATTCGGCTTTGAATGGTCAGTAGATTCTCTTATTCCTGTACTGTAAGTTGATTCCTCCGATGACATTAACTCTAGTACTGGTACCTGGACTTGAACCAAATACTTATTGCGATTTGTCACATAAATGTAAGCTTTACCGTTATTATTAATGACAAACCCGCTTTCTATGTTTATACCTTCACCTGCATCCAGGGGAGGCAGATAACCTTCCCGTAAATCCAAATTCTTTACTGTCACGAAGCCCAATTCGGTGGATACTGCAGGGATAACAATAGTTTCCCGAGTTGCAAATGGTATTCTTACATTCTGCATTTTCAATTGTCTTTTCTCGTAGTCAATTTTCACGCGATTGCCGTCAAGGTATTCCGAACCCAATATACCAGCTTTCTTTATTGGGAAATTATTATCTACAATATGGAAAGTAGCGAAACGTCCGAAGGCTTGTATGGTAATATGACCCAAAGTAAAAATTAAATTTGTTGTTATTCCATTAAGTTGCAGAATTTTTCCATGATTTATAACGATATGTTCATTTACAAATTGTTTCTTTAAAATATTCGGCCCAGCTCCTGTATCAACCATAAGAGTGATAGGGGATATTACTTCCGATGCCGTTATCGTCACCGTCGGAACACTACTTTCTCGATGCAATTGTATATTAAAGATTCAGACTACTCGCGATTGAGGATTGAAGCTGCGATTGAAATAGTACGGATCAGGTGCATGTTTAGCGGAGTCTCCCTGGGCGCACCCGTACTCAGAAGACCACTTCGGTTTCCCGTACTTCCATATGTTGCTTCGTTCTCCCTTCGAGCGGGACACTCACGGATAAAATGACTGGGTTGTTTGCAATAAAAACATGGTCCTGTTGAATTGATGGGATTATTATTGAAATTATTAATATTTCCGCGATTTTCCGATGGATTGATATTTAAAGGCTGATAATGGTTGTTACGATATGGACAAATATGAGCCCCGTGGCCTTCTTTTTTACATATTTGACACCGAATATCGCTAGGATTTTGGTATCGGAGATTGACTGGTACCTGTGTTTGCGGTAAAGACATTAATTTGGGGGGGACTGAGGGTGACTGAGGACATCTATTCGCTGTGTGTCCATGATTTTTACAAAAGTGACAAAATATCGATGTATTTCCCGACTCCTTCCTTTCAGGAGGAAAAATTTTATAACAACGGTCGGCAGTGTGCCCGCGCTCATTACATACCTGGCATATAGTGAGCGGAGGACCGTCAAAGACGGGTTTATTATTATTCGAAGGGGGGAAGATTCTAAGACATTTGTCAGCCGAGTGTCCTGTTTTTTTACAGATCTAGCATATGATAAATGAAGGGGCTTTGAGGCTGGGTTTATTGTTATTTGAAGGTGGACATTTTTTTAAATATTTGTCCGCCGTGTGTCCAGTCTTCTGACAGATCTGCCATATGCTCGATCCTTTATCGACATTTCCCAGATTTTGTAACCCCATAGCCAACGCTTAGCTCGTCTTCTGGGTCAAACATTATTTAGCATTGTGCCCTTTTTCATTGCACAACTGGCAATACACTTCTTCGCTTGCTACCACGTGTACTCCTCGTTTCACATGGGGCTTAGGGACCCTTGGACTCGACGTTACTTGCTCACCGCTACGTAAGGCTGCTTGAGACACTAAACTCTTTTCGGTCTGCACTGCTAGCTTTATTAATTCTTCGAAATTATTATTGGGAGTTAGTCGTTGCTCAA
Organism: Cylloceria caligata; assembly: GCA_963942595.1. Classification (NCBI taxonomy): domain Eukaryota; kingdom Metazoa; phylum Arthropoda; class Insecta; order Hymenoptera; family Ichneumonidae; genus Cylloceria; species Cylloceria caligata. The sequence goes on along the minus strand of OZ012705.1, from coordinate 45,619,989 downwards.
TTTCCGGTCTTAAACCATGTAGAAGATAAGCTGGAAGGCTTTGTATAGTATTATCGATAAATACGCCAGCCAAGGGATTATCCACGCTCGCATCATAATTTTCAAGTATCAAATTTCCCAAATCTCGTACACGATTCGAGTATGCAATAACAGACTCACTTTCTCTCTGGTATATTAATCCTAATTCACCTTGCAGCTGATATACGTTTCGCGTGGATGCATAAATATCTTTGAGAAATTTACCCAAGTCTTCTATCGTTTAAAAAGTGTGCCCTTGTATAGTGTGACGGGGTTCGCCAATTATTTTTATGCGAACTGCTGTTACTTAATTTGATTCGGCGCCTGGGCCCATCATAGCCAAGGCTTCGTTGCATCCTTGGATAAATATTCCTAATGACAAAGTATGACCGTCATAATTCGGTATGACAGCCAGTGCATCTCGAAGAGACAACGTTTGATTATTATTAACTATAATGGGAGGAGGGTCGGGAGCACAGTCACTAGTTTCAAGAGAAAAATTCACTGGCGGTATTTTACTGGGTTTTTTATCTGGACTCGACCTGTTTCCCGTCGGGTGGGAGGAGCAACCAGGAATAACAGGTTCATATTCAGATAGCAGGTGTAAGTTTTTCAACAAATTCTGAAGCACAATGTGCGAAGGTTTAATTATTGATTTTAATTCAGATTGTTCACAAGTATTGCTTCTTCCTTTTGGAGTGGACAGTGTTTTATTATGACTCACTAGGGGCTGTATACCGATGGGTAAGTCGAATGGGGTAGACCCCTCTGCAGGAGTGTAAAATACGTCGCTGGAGTTCGAACGGCCTAACGTGGGCGTGGTGCCTACGGGGTTCGGGATAGCTATGACTGGTGTATCTGTACCTGTTGTCTCGTGTGTAGCGGGCTGCAACTCGACGCCTTTTACAGTGTGTTCGGGGAATGCGGGAATCTGAACTGGAATTCCGTTACCGCGATCTCTATATATTACAAGTGGTAAATATTGGTGACCAGGTTCAAAAATCCAACCGCAAACAATAAATTATTTCCCGATCTCGCTGTAAGTGTTTCCTGCACTCGGTTCATGAATTGCTCAAAACTTTCTGAATTCTTTGAAATTTCTTGAATCTGTAAGGGATTATTTGATTTACTATATTTATCAAGATTGTCTGATAAAATTTCTTTAGTACTTGAAGAGTCACTTGCTTTCTCGCAATTTATATCTGTTTTTATAATAATTAAATGACTCGACGTTAATTCCAAAGACTGTATATGGCTGTCTTCGTCTACTTTAATTAATGACAGATTTTCTCGATCAAAGTTGCTATTTTTCTCTGTATCCGCAATAACTTCCCCCGTTGGATTCGTTGTAGAGGGAGTCTGGGGATGCGAACTGTCAGTACTTTCGTCGACTGTCCCAAATTGGGATTTCGGAGGCCTATGTACTCGAAATTTCTTTTTTCGGTCTTCAGGATAATCATGTATTACATTATCATGAAGCTTATATTATTATAACATGACCTTTGATCGAGTTGAACTCATTTATGATGTATTTTATACAAGTATAATTTTTGGTATACCGCATCAAAGAGACATGCAACAATACATAAGAATATTATTAGAGTAAAATCGGGCAGGAGGAGAGAATAGGAACAACTTTCTTTTTATTATATGTAACAAAGGAGAATTATAGACCTTCCTTCTTATACTTCCGTTTCAAAATTTCCTAGTGGTGAAATTAAATATGGTTTTCCCTTGAGGAGGATGATTTGGTGGTTATTCAACGATACGCTCTTAGTAATTTGAGGTTTTAAGGGTGTCACAAATGGATGATATCGTATCGATTTGATTTCCACAAGGTCAATTTACTTACGAAAAAGGCTTACCAAATAACTTGAATAATAGCGGGTACTCTTCTAAAACGAGTCAATTTTTGCAACGGGGTCGATCAATGGACCTGAACCATATCAACGAACGTTCTCAATTTGTAATTTTTCAAGGGAAAATCCGATCATCTAACTCAATAAAAGTGTCACCTTTGACCACATCAATTTTTATACATAAAATCGATTCATTAAAACCCGATAATAATAATAAAAAGGAAAAAATAAATTTTTAAACATTAAATTCACACTCGGTAAAAAGGGGAAATTTAGATTTTATGAATTAAATCTATTTATGGAAGCTTAGTGGAAAGAGATGATAAATTTTTATGAAATGGCTTGACTCGTTAAAATTCAATAAAAATTAAAAAATCGATTTCTATGAAATAAATTGACTCTTGGAAATGCAGTAAAAAGGAGAAGATTGGATTTTATGAATTAAATCGTTTTATAAAAACTCAGTAGTAAATGATGATAAATTTTCATGAAATGGATTGACTCGTAAAAATTTAATAAAAAGCAATAAATCAATTTCTTTGAAATAAATCGACTCTAAAAAATGCGGTAAAAAGGAGAAGATTAGATTCGATGAATTAAATCGTTCTATAAAAACTCAGTAGTAAAGAATGATAATTTTTCATGAAATGGAATGAATCGTTAAAATTCAATAAAAAGTAAAAAATCAATTTCTTTGAAATAAATCAACTCTCAAAATGCGGTAAAAAGGGAAAAGGTGGATTTTATGAATTAAAACGTTTCATAAAAACTCAGTAGTAAAGAATGATAATTTTTCATGAAATGGATTGAATCGTTAAAACTGATTAAAAAGTAAGAAATCGATTTCTATGAAATAAATGAACTCTCAAAAATACGGTAAAAAGGGAAAAGTTAGATTTTATGAATTAAATCGATTTATACAAATTCAGTAGCAAGGAAGGATAAATTTTCGTGAAATGAATTGAATCACTAAAACTTAATGAAAAAAAAAAAAATCGATTTTCGAGGATTAAATCGGCTTACAAAATCACGGTAAAAAAAGGGGAAAGAAAGAATATTTTCTTCTCAGTTGATTTTTACAAAATTAGTTTGAACAAAACTAACACTCTAACATCCCGGACGAGCCCCCAGAATTTGTTACGTCAAAATTGCGGTCTATCTTACGAAACCCACGAATTTAACATAAATGTACGTTTCGGTGTATATTTTCCGTGCTCTGGTCAAGAAGAATAAATCCTCCCTTTACCATACCCGATGAGAAAATACCGAAGACGCAAGCCCGTTTTTGAGTCAAACCTCGCGGAAAATTACTCGGGATAGGGCTGGAGTGCTTTTTGTTCATTGTTGGGGATATTCACTTCACGAATAATAGGGTGGGACTTGAATGATAATTTCACGCGGAGAAAGATTTTACTTTAATTGGTAAAAGAAAATTGTACTTACGATTGTTTGTTGCTGTGGTTCTTGTTGTTGAACGTGGATTGGTCGTAGATTGGTGTAGTCGGACAAACTCGAAATCGGACGTATGCGTTAATGCGTATTAATAATTTTTTATTGAAATAAAACTACATGAGTAGTCGAATGTTGCACGTTCAATATTCTCGATTTCGCACGCGTTAATAATTATAAGTACTGTACTCGTACTCTGTACTACTTGAAAATATACTTTGTGAAATTGAGCCGCGGTGAAAAACTATCGAACTGTACTACTCTACTCCCCGGCAAACAGTACTACTTGCTGCCTGGGAAACTGTGGCTCCTTTTCACCCGTGAAACTGTCCTTCTTTATTCCG
>OZ012705.1:45554782-45616119 GCA_963942595.1 Cylloceria caligata | reverse complement strand
AGTTTACCGTTTGACCGGGAGCGCTGAAAAATTCCATCTTTACAAGATTAATTTTCCCGGGAGACGGTCGGTAGAGCCGCATCTTCACCCTGTTCCGATCTCTGTCCTTAAAATCGCTCTCCTGTTCTCTTAAGAAATTCAAAAATAAAACAAAAATGTGAAAAGTTTCTTTTACTGTAGCGAAACTAAAACAGAAGAACTATAACGTAATCGACATTTAAAAAATATAAATGCGACGTTAGGTCAGGACGTAACACATAATTTAGTTGGAAAATGGATGAATGTTAACGGATTAAAATTAAACACGAGTAAGACAAAATATATGGTCGTGAGAAGTGTAAGAAAAGAACTAAGGGCGAACATTGCGGTTAAGTGTATGGATGGAATACCAATAGAACAAGTAGAAAAAATAAAGTACCTCGGCGTAATTATTGATAGTAAATTAAGATTGGAAGAACATTGTGAATATATGTTGAAAAACATAGGCAAAAAAACAAGTTTTTAAAATAGGATAGGTAATAGTTTATCAGCGTATACTTGGTGTATTGTAGATAAATCGATCATTGCACCTCATTTTGAATACTGTGCGACCTTATTAATTGGCATGGGTGAAATGCAGATAAATAAACTGCAAGTAGCGCAGAATCGGGCTGTGCGGGTAATATTGCAGTGTAGACGTGATACCAAAGTTGAGTGTATGTTGCAAGCGTTGCAATTCATGTCCGTGAGATAGAGGCTACATTATAATACGTGTATATTTATTTTTAAAATGGTGAAAGGCCTGTTACTCGATTATTTTAGGAATAAAATACAAATAGTAAGGACCATAAGTGGAAGACAAACGCGACAAGCTGAGAATATTGCAATACAATTTCGGCGAACAAGTAATGCGCAAAAAGGTATGTTTTACGAAGGTATAAAGATATATAATAAATTACCGATGGAGATAAAATATAGTGGGAGATTGGAGCATTTCAAACGAAATCTAAAGGAGTATATCTTCGGTATAAGCTATTATTAAGTTAGATTCATGTAATTATTTTATGTATTGTAATAGCTGTGTAAGCTAATAAAGATCAATCACAATAATAACGTCGTCATATGACTGGTGATGGATGACGTAAGCACGCACTAATTTGCTTTTATTACTGTCTCTATTTGGATCAGAACATTGGATCGATTTGGATCGGGACAAAATTGAAAAATGATAGAAGGCGGTGTCGATAAATTAGAGATCGATGGAAACTAAAGTCCAAGCAGCAGTCGCATGTAGGCAATGTAGGAAGGAGATTAAAACCGAAGTAAGCAGGTGTGTACCATGTAACAAAAACTTTCATCCGAGTTGTCACAAACAGCATACGGTATATGACTCGTCATACGAACTGATACTGTGCAGAGGAAGAACAGAGACATACACTGCAAAGAGTGGAGCACTATCGGATATTGAGAAAACAGTGTGAGAATTTAGTAAAGAAAGAAAAATGTCAGAACCTGAAAGCGGTATGTCGAAAAATTCAAGGACGGATAAGAGAGGCCAACAGATAGAACGAAGCAGACCGGTAGAAAATATAATGGAAGGAATAATTGATTATATGTATAAAACGATGAAGGACATTAGCGATGAGATGACAGGATAAAACTTAATTAGAAGGATTATAATGGAAGTAATTGAAAAGGAGATGGACAGAATAAGACGAGAGATGCAGCACTGGAAGACAACTGAATTGGAATCTTTGGTGAGCAAAGCGGTGACGAAAGAATTACAGAAGATCAAAAACGTAATACCGTTGAGCACAGAATTAAAAGGAGTTGACAAGGACAGTTACAGTGCAGTAGTAAAACAGAAGAGCGAATCATTAATAATTATCAAGCCAAAAGAAGGAGAACAAAACAGTTCCAGTGAAAACACAAAAAAGGATATTAAAAGCCAAATTGATATCACCTGATTGGGAGTAAGGATCACCAAGATGGGGGAAGTAACGAGGAACAATCGTAGTAGGATGTGAAAATAAAAATCAAGCTGAAGCACTTCAGCTTTTAGTAAAAAGAGAGAGTAAGAAAAGATCTGGGTAGAAAATATATTGTGCGAGCACCAAAAAAGAGGAAATTAGAAATAAGAATATGTAGTATTGACATGGATGATAGTGACAATGAATAAGACTTTTGGAGAAAAATAGAAGAAAAAATGGATTTGGAAAAGGTACTATTAGTTGAAAGATACTTCACAAATCAACAAAGGCAGGATCGAATGAAATAGTAGTTATAGCAGAGGTGAACACTGAGACCCGAGAGAAGCTATTGGCAGCAGGAAAAAATCAGGCCAGGATGGAAAATATGTAAACTGCAAGAATATATAGGGATTGTAAAGTGCTTTAAGTGTTGCGGATACTATCATTTTACGAAAGATTGTACTAGAGAAGAAACATGCGGAAATTGTGCAGGGAAGCATGCGACAAAAGAGTGAAAAGTCAAACTAAAGAATGTGTAAATTGTGAAGAAAAAAATAAGAATAAAAAATTAAAAAACTTAAAGGTGGATTATTCAGTATATGACAGTAACTATCCATGTATAAGAATGACATTGAAAAGCAAAAAAGTATATTGCAAAGTAGTCTATAGCAATCAACAGATTTGTGTAAAGTTAAGAATAATATAATTTGTTTAAAAACCCAAGGATTCTTGAAGCACAAGGATCAAATAAAAAATGTATTAATAAGAAAATGGAGACCGATTAAAGCAGGATTCCTAGAAACGCATTTAACAAAGCAAGTTGAAGGTCACGAGGTGCAAATTGCAGGTTATGTAAATGTGCGAGGTGACTCTGAGACCAATAGAACAGGAGGAGTGTTATTGTATATGGACAGGAAAATTAAATTTAAAGTTATAGCGATAGAATATTCGGAAAGAAACTGGGGGACAATAACGGTAAAATTTTTAGATAATAGTAATAAAGGTCTATGTTGAGGGATCGGCTTTACCGACAGTCCTTCCTATATTCCTTTTCCTCCTATCTGCAAGGAAGTCTACTCTCGCGCCTGCGCAACTTGCAACACACTGTCTTCTATGAAACATGTAAAAACGTTCGCGCTTTCAACTTTCTATCGACGCATAATAAATCTATTTTTCCCTCGCACATCCGTATTGGAATTAATTCACGCTAACCGAACCATAACAGTCTAATAATGTTGATATATCATTCGCCTAATGGTAGTGATGCAAATTTCATACATTTTCTTGAGGAAGCCTATGTTTCTGATATATTGAATGACAATGTTGTCATAATGGGGGACCTTAATATCGATATGAAACGGAATTATTGTATTATATTCAAAATAAATTAAGTAAAGTAATGAATGCAGCAGGATTAAAACAAATGGTTAGAGAAGCCACAAGGATCACGCCTACCTCTGAAGCAATATTGATTTAGTTTTTACTAACATGGAAATAGATATTAAAGTATGCCATAAACCAGAATAACGGATCATTCAACGGTGATGATATATTGAAATAGAAAAGAGATAGCAAATGAGAATAGGGTGATTATACGTAGAAACTATAACCGTACGAATGTAGAAAAATTTAGGGAAATGGCTGATGTATATCTAAATGCTATTGTAGGAGACGACATTAATGTATTAGCAGACGCATCGATAAGTACGATTGTTAAATGTCTTGATGTAACTGCACCAAAAAGGATAGTAGTAGTAAAATATAAGTGGCAAGGGAAACAATGGTTCTCTGAGGGTATTTATCAACTTATGAAACAAAGGGATGCGGCATTTAAGGGGGGAAAAAGGTCCGAAAATTGTTTTTTTTTTTCTTTTTTTTTTTTTCTGATACTATCATATAACTTATAAGAAATATTGTCAGAAAATTTGAAGTCATTAGGAGCACAACTTTTCGAGTTATAGACAATTGAGTCTCCGGGCGCTCGGTCTCCCTTGACCGTCATGAGATTTTAATCGCGTTTTTCTCAAAACTTTTTTTTTAAGTCGGTAGTCAAAATTTCTCGAAAACGTTTGGACCGATTTTGCCTAAACTTTGCACACTTCTTTTACATACCAAATACTCGGTTCTGAACGAAGGATTTTTTTTTTATTTACAACGTATTTTTTAATTGAACATAAAGAGCAATTTTTGGCAAAAATCAGAGTTTTTTGATTGCATCTTTACTAAAAATTAAAAAATGAATATTTTGTTAAGACCTTCGTTCCAATCCAAGATAAACTTATGTACTAAAGAAATCTTTTTGGTTCTTTAATTTCGGATGAAGCAATCATGAGTTATCCTGACTACCGCATGCAAACTTTTTTTTTGAGGTGACTCGGTTCTCACCACTACCACTGGCTCATTTTTCAATATTTTTAAATGAAAATTTAGCAAAATATTCTTAGAATAATGCTTAATAATGTAACAAATTAAAAAAATATTAACTAATAAGGTATTTTGAAAAAAAATCACAAAAATATGCTTTTTTTGTATCTCAGACCCTTTTCCCCCCTTAAGGCAGCTCGTATAAGTAAAAAAAGTGAAGACTAGGATTTACTTATTTCAACAGCAAAGAAATAAAACTTTGGATGTATGTAGGAAAGCGAAAAGATATTATTTGGAAGAACAATGAGATAATAATAAAAAAAATCCAAAGCAAATGTGGAAGACGTTAAAAGAGATGTTAAAAGGTGATCCAAATAATATGGAGTATAAGAACATAAAAATTGCAAGCAAAATAATTAATTACAAAGAGGAGATAGTAAAGAAGTTCAATTATTACTTTGTAAATAGTGTAAGGCTCCTAAGAAGAAATATAGATATCAAATTGGACTGTTTACATAATTGCCTAGATAATGTAAGAAAAAATGGTGAAGAATTTAAAACCTTTCAAAAAATTGGGAAGGAATATTTATGTCGCATAATACAACGATTAGAAAATAAAGCAGGTACTGAAGAGGGAATCACAGGAGAAATAATGAAACTGGTAGTAGAAATAGCAACTAAAATATGAAAAAATATGTTATATATTGAACAGTTCATTAGAAGAAGGAATATTCCCTAGTCAGTGGAAAGAAGCGATAGTGGTCACAGTACCGAAAGTACGGAAAACGATCAAAATTGAGGAATTTAGGCCGATAAATAAGTTACTAATTTATGAAAAAGTGCTAGAGATAGTGGTCCAGAGGCTGTTAGTGGAATACCTAGAAAAAAATAAATTGCTTGTCGAATGTTAATCGGGCTTCAGGGCTAAGCACTCGTGTGAAACCGCCTTACAATGGGTGATACCTAGTTGGAAGAAAACTATAGGAGAAGGAAAGATGGTTGGTGTGATATTTTTCGATTTAAAAAGAGCTTTTGAAATAGTGGATAGAAATTTTTTAATAGAGAAGCTACAATGGTATGGAACAAACGGAAAAATATTAAGTTGGTTTAAATGTTATTTAGAAAATCGAATGCAGAGGGTAAAATTCAAAGGTGTCCCAGAGGGGTCAGTGCAAGGACCATTATTATTTCTATTAATATATAAACGATGTTGTAGAAATCATTAATGAAAATTGTGAAATAAGATTGTTTGCGGGTGATGCGCTTTTATTTATACAAGTAGTCACTCGAATAAGGAAATCAGTGTCCAACTAAATATACAGATGGTAAATATAGAAGATTGGTGGAATAAAAATAGGTTGCCAACATCAAAGCGCTCTTGATTGTACAACCGGATACGCAGCTGAGCTTGGAAATGGGGGGGAGGTACGAAGGTTTGGAAAAATAGTTCGCAACCCATATTGTGCTGAACCATTATTGTTTGTTTGCCATTAAGAAGATAATCGTTTGTATTCATTTGTACCGTCAATGTATTTTTTAAGTTTTTTTTTATTTCAAACACATTTAAAAAAATTTTTTAAACTTATTTTTTCTGCGTTCTGATTCGGTGTGTAATTTACATTGCTAGTTTTAATTGCGTCCAAACCCAAAGAGCGGAAAGGATATAGGGGTATAAAAAGTTGGCCCTGCAGCAATTCGAAGATAAATAACTTTTATTAACGCCAATGCGCAGATAATTGTTTGTAATCATTCGTTACGATGAATAACCGTTTCTACTCGTTTATACCAATGAGTATATCGTTTGTGGTTATTTGTATGTAAAGGGTGTTCCAGCAAGAGCGCCGGATTTAAATTTGCCGCCATTTTGTTAATATCAGTTGTACGGTGATTTTTTTTTACATTTGTCACGTACAGACCACGCGATTTAAGAATATGGAGAAGTATTCAAACCAACAACCTTTAATTATTGTAAAAACACATTACAAAAATGGTGAAAGTTTTGCGAAAACAGTTCGCCAATTTCACAAATCGCCGATTTTTCAAAGAAAAACATTTTTTCAGATGAGGCACATTTTCAACTCGACGGATACGTAAATAAGCAAATCTGTCGAATTTGGGGTGCTGAAAATCCTCGTGTAATACTCAAACAACCAATGCATCCACCGCGAGTAACTGTTTGGTGTGCATTTTGGGCTGGTGGAGTAATTGGGCCGTATTTTTTTGAAAATGCGGCTGGAAATGCGCTAACTGTTTATGGAGTGCGGTATCGCGAAATGTTAACGGAGTTTTTGTGGCCCGAATTGGATGTAATTGATGTGGAGGACATGTTTTTCCAACAAGGCGGTGCGACCTGCCACACAGCACGTAAAACAATGGTCTTACTGCAGACTAAGTTTCCAGGCCGTATCATTTCTCGATTTGGCGATCAACATTGGCCACCAAGATCGTGCGATCTAACACCGATGGGCTTTTTTTCTTTCGGGCTATGTAAAGGAAAAGGTGTATGCGAATAAGCCTGAAACAGTTGAACATCTTAAAGAGGAAATACGGCGCGTTATTGGTGAAATACAGCCACATTTATGCGAAAACGTTATTCAAAATTTCAACAAAAGAATAACCCTGTGCCAGAGGTTTCGTGGTAGCAATTTGCCTGATGTTGTATTTCACGGTTAATCGGAACTATTTTTCTTTATGTTGAAATAAAAACGTGCGCTTGATTAAAAAATAAATGTGTTTTTTCTTTAAAATTAAATCCGGCGCTCCTGTTGGGACACCCTTTATAACCAAGAAATCGTTTGTACCGGTTTGTATCAACGAATTTATCGATTGCACATGTATGTACCAATGAGTAATCGTTTGTACCTATTTGTACCAATGAGTAATCGCTTGTACTAACAAGCGAATCGTTTGTACCTATTTCTAACACCGAGAAATCGTTTGTACCGTTTCGTACCAATGGGTATATCGTTTGTGCTGGTTCGTACCAACGGGTATACTATATCGATTGCACCTATGGGTACCAACGAGTAAACGTTTGTGCCAACGAGTTCATCGTTTGTACCTGTTTGTATCACCGAGTATCAATGAGTAATCGTTTGTACAAAAGATGACTCCTTGCATTACAAGCAGGTATAATCGTGTACAAACGATATATATTACCATATACTGGTCGGCAAAATTAGGTACAAACAATTTACTCGTCGGTACAAACCATTACTCATTGGTACAAGCAAGTGCAAACGATTTCTCGGTGCTACAAAAAGGTATAAATGAATTGCTCATCGGTACAAACGTTTACTCATTAGTACCAATAGGTAGAAACGATTTCTCGGTGGTATAAACAGGTGTAAGCGAATTTGTCGGTGGTACAGACGATATGTATTAGCAGTAAAATTACAATCGTTTAAAAGAACGTATACTGTACGGTTAATATGTGAAGCCAGTGGTAACGCTGTTGCTAAGAGCATGAACGCTCTAAATTTGCAATTTAGTAAAACATAGCTATCCTCGAGAGCTCGCTGGGGACATCGTTTACATGTCAGGATTTCATATTCTCTGAAAATACAGAAGACCGACAGTCGCGTGACTATGGTGTGACAATCTACGTGTATCAATTTCCTGGACATAAGGCCGCACCGTGCCCTTTGCTCGTGTATCCTCGCTCTTTAAAAATTAATGATAACTCACAACGTATATATTAGGCGTCGCTGTAATTCTACATGGCCTAGAAGTTGAAGAGATTTATCGACTGATAGACTCGTAACGCGCTTAAAATATATTTTATGGTGGGCACCTTTGCGTATCATTATGTTAGCTTTCAATAGAGATATTGTCAGAGGTCACCAAATATTGACGTATGTGTTTGAGGAGTTACAATGACGAGGACTTGAAGATTTTTTAGCCATCAGAGAGATTCGCAATGACATTGCGAATGAAAATCGGTCTGTTTCCAGCGGGGGCCACGGGGAGGCGGAATCACCAGTTTTTGTCAGCTAAGGAATATTACAGAAAATACCGTGAAATGGAATATTCCGCGGCACAACATCCCTCCCCTCTTAAATAGAACATTTTTTGCCCAAAAAATTTTTATTTCGTTGGTTTCTGATGTACATTTGAATCTACAAAATTGACAATGACAATGAAATTTTTCCCTTTTTGTTTCTTATCGGCGATCGTAGTGGGCGAGTCGCTCTCGGTTGGGGGGATGGGTGCATACCCTTGTCAGCTCGGATCGCAGTCGCTCCTCTGGCTGTTGTCGTCCGAGTGGCTTGAGGTTGATGTTTACCTCGGCGACTGCCGGGGTCATTGTCTCGCGTGTCGTTGTCGGTGTTCGGTTTCGTAGATATGTGTAATATTTAAACAGAACGTAGCCGACCAACGCTATTCGTGCTATTGCACCCAGTGAGTAGAAACTCAGGTTGTGGATGTGCTGCTTCCCGTCTCCGGTGGTGTCGAGGGTTTCCATGATTCGGGCTGCTCGAGCTCTAAGCTTTCGAATCTCTTTTGGGTCTCGCAGCACGCTCTGTAGTGGAATATTCCTCTCGGCTGCGTCGGGGGCGCCTGAGCTTCGATCTCGGTTAATTTCAAATTAAATGACGGCAGGTAATTTTCCCGGTTGACCTGCGACGTTCGCCCGATGGTTTTGATGCTGAAATCTCGAGTGGTTACTATACATATGCCTACCAATGCCAGTATTCCCGTATTGTTTAACATTTCATGCTGAGTAGGATTTTTTCCACAGTTTATTCCTATATATAGTTATACAGTACAGGTTGTCCTTGAGCGTGTGGTTGATACGCTGTATCTCGGTTGTTGGCCTCTATATGATGCGCGCTTTCGTAATATAAGTTGAGTGTGGTTCTTACCACTTGAATTTGGTTTTTCAACTCTACCTGCAGCGTCTGGTGGGAAGCGTTGAGTAGCGTAATTTCTTCATAGAGCTTCCGTGCGTCGGCGGCGTCCATGTTTCCCGTGATGGCCTTGATTATGCTTCCAAGGCCGTTGATCAATTCTCCGCGCTCTTTGACGGGGTGCGTCCCGAGGAGGTCGTATATGGTTACCACCCCCATCTCTATTCTTCTCTTCATTCGCAGAACCGAGTCGATTATGATGGGACATAGGTCGTTATCGCGGGTTTCGCGTTCGGTGCATTAGTGCGGCAAGGTCCAACCGGATGATCAACCGCCACGTTGACTGGATTATCGTGAGGCTTCCAATGTCTTTATAGTAGATACCCGGAATGCTGGAAAAGGTGCTGACGACGTAGTCAGGTGGATGCTGCGTAACTACGGTTAGACAACTTTTTGCCGCGATCAACCTGGAATTAGACGAGGGAACAAAAGCGTGAGAATGCTTACTTTGTTAGTTCTCCTTTTCTTGCGGCCTGGCTGGTTACGTCGTGCGAGAGCTCCTTGGCTCATTCTTATTATATCATTCAACCTGCGAAGATGTCGAAGATGACCTTCTTTGTTACCGGTTTTTATAGAGCGGTTGTCTGCAGGGGGGAGGAATTAACCCGCGAGGCGCTCGATATAGTGGTGAGTGCTCTCTTTTCCTTTTTTGTTTATTTATTTATCGAGGTTTCCTTGGTTCTTCTTGGCAATTGATAGAGGGGATGGGTCAGTCAGTGCTGGTTCGCACGGAAATAAAATCTTAACTCGTCAATTTAGGGAATCAAAAATGTAAGAAACTATTTCTTGCAGTGATGAACAAAATTATTAGCCGAGAGCTAAAGAGGTTCTCTCGGAAGCACGGTCGGGAAGCGACAAACGGTAACGTGCTAGATTCCCTTCAGTTCCATCTTTTCGCACAATATTTAACAATAAATGTCCAACTGGCGACAACGTTCACACCAACCCCTACTATTTCGCCGAATAACCTAATCAAAATAAAGAAGCCGATCACTCACACCGAATAAATGAATGAGACAAGAAAAATGACGGCGGTTGATGATAAAATAACTAAGAGAAATAAACAATGCCTATAAAGAAAATAAATAAGAGAGATCAAACAATCACGATTAATAGGATAAAGGCCATAAATAAAATGAAGACGAGTAATAAAATAAATAAGACAAAGAAACTAATAATGATTCACAAGAACAGATATAACGCAAGAAGGGTTAATAAAAGGAATAAGATAAATAAAATAATCACAACTAATAAAAAAAGAAGATAAAGAAAACAATAACGTTCAATAAAAGAAATACGGTAAATAAAACAAAGATACTTAAACAAATAAATACGATTTATAAAAAGACGAAAATAAATAAAACCATGACGAATAATGAAATAAATACGGCAAATATTAAATTCGATAAATAGCCTTGACGCGGGAAGTACAACAAATAAGTCTAACCATGCCAACTCGACACCACGTACACTCACACTCAAAACATACGAACTTCTTCCGCGCTCAAATTAACAGAAACAAGATAGTTAACAATAACCACGAAATGGAACCCCTTCGGTGATCCTTAAATCTCGGGAAGCGAGTTATTGCAAATTCGAAATAGTGGGCGGTAGCTGTTTGACCGCTATTTTCGAATAGACATTAAATTTGCGGCACGACTGCGTGTCGTCACGACAGTATCGCGCGGGTTTTCTCAACAAAATTATTCACTCGGGAGAATTACATTAAAAAAAGGAAACAAAAGAAACACGAAATGAATATTGGTCGTTGCGCACGCTATATTTTTGCCCTGTTGGATCGCCTCGGGGAGACTCTCGGCCGAACGAGCCGGTGTATCGTGATCAGCCCTGCTTGGTCCGACTTTGTGACGGGTTGCTCAAATACACCGTCACAGCGTGCACCGCCTGAGTTTTCGTCCTTTCCGGATGATGTAGTTGATGTGGCCTTCATCTCCACTATCCCGTGAGGTATCGTCCACTTCGGGGTCAGCTTGGCTGACTGCCGCCTGCGCACCGTCTCGGCACGCAGGAGAATGCGTTTGCCGACTCCTGCACCTGCGCGTTGCGGTCGTACGTGTGCTTCGACTTTCTTTTTGCGCCTTCCAGATTGTCGTGAGCTAATGTCCATGCGACGCGTAGTCGCTCACGTAGCTCGTGGACATAATCGTCGTAAGCGTAGGTGCTGTGGGGCTCCTGCTTTACGGCTGTCGGCAGTTCAGCCTCGCGGCCGTACACCAGCACGTGGGAAGATAGTCTGGTCCTCGTATGTGGATTGGTGTTGTATGTAAACATTGCATACGGCAGCCACTCGTCCCAATTCACTTGATCCTCGCTTATGAAGTTTTTCAAGTATTCGGCGAGGGTGGAATGCGACCTTTCCAGGGCGCCGTTCGATTCCGGATGGTAGGCCGTCGTTTGTATCTTTTTAATTCTCAGTAGTCGACACATCTCCTTGAAGGTCGAGCTGAGGAAGTTCGTACCCTGATCCGACAATATTGTTTCCGGCGTTCCGTGCCGGCAAGTTAATTCTCCAGCCAGTGCTCTTGCGACTGTCGAAGCCTCTTGGTTTGGCAGTGATATCGCCGCACTGTACTTCGTAAGCGCGTCCTGGATCGTAAAGAATATTTTTTTTTTCAGAGGCGCTTTCAGGTAGCGGTCCTACGATATCTACCGCTACTTTTTCGAATGACCTTGATGGGGTGTCCGTTACCACCATCGGTACTCGTTCTTTTTTCCCGATTTTATTCCTTTGGCAGGACTCGCAAGATAAAATATATTCCTCCAGATCCATTCTCATGCTGGGCCAGTCGTATTTGGTCCGGATCCGATGTAATGTACGCCGTATACCCTGATGCCCTCCTATGGGGATGGCGTGGTATTCTCGCATAATTTTCAGGCGATCATCGGTAGAGGGGCTGGCTATGTCACTGCGGCAGTTGCTGTACTCTTTTATAACGCTGTCCTTTTCTGCGCTGCTGGAGGTTTGCGGGCTGCGGCCCCGGCCGTGCCTCGGTTCCTCAGCAGGCCTGTGCGGTGCTCAGCCCGCAGTTTCTTCGTTCGGTGTACCCACCGGTAGCTCCGCCATTGCATCGCTCTCTATCTCGGACGGCCTTGCAACGTTTCCTTTTCGCGGCCTTCAGCGCCTCGCGTATCGGCCATGCCGTGCTGCGCTCACTCTGTCATTTTCAGAGATGCTCGCAGTCTTACTAGTGTCTTGCGCTGCTAGATTGTATGGTCTGCCCCTTCCCCGACGGCCCGACTTCGCGGCGGGGCTGTGGGGATCAGTAGAGTGACTTGTATGCACGCTGCAGATCTCGCTATCCTTTTCTAAAACATAGGCAGGCGCTGCTTCTCGCTCTCCCTCGTTGTTGTGCAGGCTCGTGGTATTCTCGGCTCTCCGCTTTGTGCGGCAGTCCGTACCCGAATGCATGCTATCCTTTTCTATCTCATGTAAGAGCTGAACCTCTCGCTGCGACGAGCTACCACAGCTGTAGGGGTATCTTCGGCTCTCCGCTTTGTGTGGACATTCGCTATGCCGAGTTACCCCTTCCTGCTATCCTCCTCAGATCTCCAGGCTACGTTCTTGGCTCTCTCTTGGGCCCTTGTAGTAATGAATATTCGACTTAGCGCGTTGACATTCGTGTTGTGCTTATCTGCCTTGTATTCGACATTAAATTCATGATCCACCAATTTTATTTTCCGACGCATCAATCTCGAACCTGGGTCCTTTACCCGAACAGCCAGGTGAGTGGTTGGTGGTCCGTCACGACCGTGAAATGAGTACCACAAATATATGGCCGGAACTGAGCAAGAGCCCAAATTATCGCGAAGAGCTCTTTCTCCGTATGTTACTTTGTCGTCTAGGTACACATAGCATTAAGCGCCCTGTACTCCTGCTAACGCGGAGTTCATTAGCCGCTGGAAAGTCGGTGGCACGTTCTTGAGTCCGAATGGCATGCGGTTGTACTCAAAATGACCCAGCGGAGTGGAAAATGCCGTTTTTCCATGTCTTCCTGCAACATCGGGATTTGGTGAAATCCAGAGGCGAGGTCCAACGTCGTGTAATATCGGGCTCGATTATTATTTCTATTATTAGACTACTTGGTTCTGTTTCAGATTTCTTATTTGCGTACTTATACGTTACTAAGATCCTTTCGTTGTTATATGTCCTTTTCTAATTTTAACTTACTTATATTAGTGGTAGTGTGATTCAATTTTTAAATTATTTGATATAATACTTTTCCTTCGCAGGCACTTGGTGTGGTTAATTGGATTCTAATGTTGCCGATGTATTGATAAATATACATGTATGCATTTTATCATACGTTTTTGGTGCATCGTTGTTGGTGAAGAAGATCTCGAAGTCCTTGAAGTTGCTGAAGTTCTGAAGTTCGTAAAGTTATTGAAATGTTTGAAGTTCTAGTAGTTCTTAAAGGTCTTTTATGTTATTGGACTTTTAGGTTATTGGCTCAGAAATTCTCGAAGTTCTTGAAGTTTTGAAATTCGTTGAAGTTCTTTGCGATATCGCAGCTCTGAAGTTCGTGAAGTTATGGAAATTAAAAATTAAAAAAAAAACATTTTTATTGAAGTTTCCGGAGTTCTTGAAAGTCTCGATGGTCTCAGTGGTTTGGATGTGTATGGTGTTATGTATACGATCCGAACTGAGTGCTGAACTGGTTGCAGGTCTAGAAGTTCTTAAAGTCTTTCAAAGTAATCACGGCTTCGAAATTCACGAAGTTATTGAATGTCGGAAGATATTGAAGTCCTTGGTGTTCTCGAAGTGCTTAAATTTTTTTCGAAATTTCAAAGTTCTCGAAGTTTTCGAGGATCTCGGAGATCATGGAGTTCTCAATGTTTTAAGCACGTATTATGATCTTGATGATGAACAGTATGGATCTTGCCAATCTGGTGTTGAAGAGTGTCGTCTTTTCACGTAGATGGTTGCTTCCTTATCGTTAACGGAGGAGGACTCTTTGCCCGTCCAAGGTGACATCGGCCACATCCTTCCACTCAGGGGGGACGTAGACAACTTATTGTAATAACTAGTACTGATTGTTGTATATTTGAGTGAATGACTTGCAGACTCTTATTTCCAGTTAATAACTCACCATTTTTCTATGGAACATAACATTTGGACTAATATGTGATACAGTATTATTTTTCCTGCGGAAACGTCTGCTATTTGCATGCGTGGGTGTGCAGGTTTTATTAATCATACTGATAGATGCAAAAATATATATGTATGTTTTCGTTTCTTTCTTTTTTTCTATTTATTTTATTCAGAGATAAGTGCAGAAGCAAATTAAAAAGATGAACTAATTGTTTGAAGAATAAAAAAAAATTAAGTCCAGTACATATAAATACATATATGTATGGTTACATCTATTTGGACTTGAATTTACTCAAGCGTGTGTTAACGTTGTTGCGCACAGTTTCGCCTTCCACTACTCCTTTTTCGTACCGTTCGTGTAGGTATCTGTGAGCAGTGATTGAAGAAAGCTGAACTGTTTTGTTAATATAGAATCACGTTCAACTATTATGCATGTAATCTCAGGTTATTTTATTATTTTTATTAAGCTTATTAAATGTTTTGTAACGTAAATTGGCTCCTCAACGTACCACGTTACCTATAGCTGACCCAAGCTATTTTTCCTTCCCTTTATTTTCTCTTACGAGTTGGGCGCTAGGCGCTTACGCGCCGGACGGAAAAATAACGAGATGTTAGGCCAGACTCAACCCAGGCTAGCTACAGCTGTTCGCGGCAGAGTGGGTGGTTCGGACTGTCAAGCCAAGAATTATCCTCGAATAAAAGGCGAATAAAATCCAGTAATACAGATGAAATGAGTCATTAACGTCGGTGAATAAAATAAATCAATAAAATAGGGTCAATAAATACCCCTGACCGGAACAATAAACAAAGTCAAATTAATAAAACAACACCAATAAAAAATTTACACAACGATAGCAGGTACGGGACTTACAAAGGCCACTCGGGCAACTTCTTTATTTCTTAACAAACAATTACGAATTTTCAATAAACATTGATAATGAATTCAAACAGAATGTCCCGTAAACGTAACTCTTTAACAATTCATAAACTTAATTATTCTGGCAGCATATTTTATCCGTCTCAGCTCTCACTCTCTCCCATACACGACCTATATTCAGACGGTTGCGATAAACGACCAAAACACGGCCTAGCAAAGTAAACTTGACAGGTCGCCTCGCAATTCGGCTCGCGATACGGCCTACACCGAACTTATCCCACATACATCCAACAACTATAACTACGGGACGTCGGAAGGTCACGTACGCGAAGCCTTTACTGATTCGAACCTCCCAACTATCACATTGCAGGCCGCAAAATCGAGAAAGTATCGTGAACTAAAATAACAATATAAATCCCTAAATTATTCCAAATAACGGATTACAAAAGTCCAAGCGAGATACGTCTCGAGCCGTACCAATCCCTCGCGAGCAAGTTCCAAATACGGGACGACGACCGAGCACACACTGCATAAGCTCACAAAATAAAAAAAAGTAATGTCCGACATAAGAAAAATAAATGAAGTGATCCAAGTCCATATAAAATCAATTGTCCGGTAAAATCCGCGACGCGGTCTATCCCGTTCAAATCCCTCACACATTCAAACAAACACGGGATAACGGCCTAACGCACGCACGGCTTTACAGTACACGACTACAGAACAGTAACAACGAACGAACTATTTATCATGGCCAGATACGCCTCGAACCTACTAATCGCTCACGATCAAGTACCAACACGGGACGACGGCCGAGTACGCACTGCATGCGTTCGCAGAAATAAAACAATGTCCAACATAATAAGAGAGATAAATAAAATAAAATAAGGCGAATGCAATAATATAAATCTATAAGTGTCAATTATTCCTGCAAGTCCGCGACACGGCCTATGACATTCCAATCCCTCCTACACAATCCGACCACGGGATGATGTATCAACACGCGCGCGGCCCTACAGCAAAATGACTACAGAATAGTAACAAGAAAAACAGAATGACGAACGAAGTGACTTCTTCCCGGCTCTAACCACCAAACGATCTCGATATTACACTCTACTCGACGCAGTCTGTCCCGATACGAATCGTACTCTGTGCGTGGTATATCAGAATCGCAGGTACGACTAACAAGGAAAGGTACTTTGGTGTCCCCCTCCGATTTTAATGCAACTCACGTATGTTGTAGAGCATCGAAAACTAAAAGACAAGTATTTTTTTTTATCGGCGGAAAAACATTTTAAAGGGGTGAAATCGCCCTTCAAAAATAGCATGTCGAGGGGTGATTTTGCAGTTTCACCCAGAAGGCGTCAACCGATTTTAATAAAACAAAAACCAAAATACTCCTCATTGAAGACAATCAAAATTCCACGCTAAGTTGAAGAAAAAAATTCATTTGCAGGGGTGAACGACCCCCTGATTTTTCAAATTTCCACCCTACAAAAAAAACTAATCAACCAAATTAAACAGAACATGTACCATTTGGAAGGGCAAGTTAAAATGAAGTTGACGTATTTTTGCACATTCACAGGAAAATGAGTTTACGGGGGTAAACTACCCCTTATCCATTAGTACGTATATTTGTGCGTACATTCTTGTTTCTCGTTATTTACATGTTAAAGAGCTGCTTGCGTTCACTCTTTGTGCTGATTTTGTGCTTAGCAATAATTTATCGTCATATGTCATCGACCTTTCGATTAGATAGTATTTCGAATCGACGCAAATTTCGGAATAATTCGATGATGCAACAGTCGTTCCATCTATAGAACTTTGTCAGTTATTCCAACGAAATGAATATGAGCTTATTTTTTTGAGTAATCTAATCATACGTCAATATGATAAAAATACTTTCGACCCAGTAAGAGGTGTTTTCTACATAGGCGGCTATCTGGGACTGCGTATTATCTGCTGATATCGCATGTGGTTCAACAACAAGTCTTTCAAATATAAAAGCCGCGATACATACAGCGATCTTCAGTTGCTCATTTGAACGGAGTGCCAGTGCGTCAGTTATAATTTCTGACAAAAAAAAATCAATAGACCATGAAAGTGAATCCAATCAACGTCATTAAACTTCTTTTGGCTACATTTCAAGCCATGAATATTCCCGAAACTCCGATTAACGATGCAGAAATCGAGGTAAAGCAGAATTTCGAAAAAGTTCTGGTTGACTGCATGGACGATTATAACGGAGTTGAAATTATCGAGAAACAATTGCTAGATTTTCAAGAGCCATTCAAGCAATATGATGTTAACCCTGTCGAGGACACTCTTTGGCAACATGATGAAGGTCCAGTGGATTCTGATACTTGTTCTAAAGACGAAGAAGACATAAGCTACGATTACAAACGCAAAGCAATCGAATACTGGAGATCCGGTAAGAAGAAAAATTACAGTGTCGATACCGTGAGTCAGAAATTCAAAAAAGTCAAATCTGTACGACAATTAAAACGCTGGGCAAATCAAATGAACAAAGGTGGGACCTACAAGGAGAAATTAGCTCAAATCTCTGAATATACTTTGAAAAACATACAAGCCGCAATAGATGCTGGTTTCATTGTTCATGATATCGACCTCCAAAAGTGGGCTCTACAAGCTCAAAAAGAGATAGGTCACGAAGACATTCGTCTTAAAGCTTCTCATAATTGGCTTCGGAAGTTCAAGAAATCACATCGTATTGTATCCAGGAAAATTAATAAATTCGTAACACGAAAGACTATAGAAGACGAAGCAGTTTTAAGGATGAATGCAGATAACTTCGTAAATGAAATTAAACCATATATTCAAACATATGGACCGGAAAACATATATAATTCAGATCAGAGCGGTTTTCAACTGGAAATCCACTCTAACAGGACTCTGACGACTGAAGGAACTAAACAAGTGCAATGTGTAGTACAATCCGTATCATCTACAACTCACAGCTACACTATCCAGCCAACCATAAATGCAGATGGAAAATTATTGTCACCCCTTTTTATCGTTCTAAAAGAGGGAAAGGGTGAGTTTGGCCCAATCGTGGAAAAAAATTTATTCAGGCCAGAAAACGTATTTTTAACAGCAACGAAATCCGGAAAAATGACTTCAGGTATGGACAAAAATGATTGCTAGAAAATATTGAACATATGATGAATTATACTATATCGATAACCAATATCATCCTATGTATAGAGCACTTCAAAATTTGGTTGGAAAAAGTATTCTTCCCCAACACCGGCCGTGACAGCGTATTGTTGATAGACTCGTGGAGTGGACACTGCCCAGAAGTTGTTCTAAATGCAACACCTCGGGCCAAAAAAATAATCACAAAGATAATACCTAAAGGCACCACAGGGAAAATCCAACCACTCGACGTTTTTGGTTTCCGAATATGGAAAAATTTTGTACGACATTTTTCCTACAGTGTATTATTACTTAATTCTGATATTAATTTGCACTTGAGAAACAACATAATCAAACTGCAATCTCTCGCACACAATCAACTTTCATCACCCAATTATATAAATCTTTACAAATATGCATGGTTCAAAAGTAATTATATAACCGATAAGCCAAACGAATTCGACAATCCAGTGAGTTTTGGTTTCGGTCAATCGTCTCAAGCACACTGTGAAGTACTAGGTTGTAATAATGTGGCAATCATCAGATGCTCATGGTGCAAGAAGTCTTTATGCTTGCAACATTTTTTTTAAGAGTATCATTTCTGCACGACTTACGAACCATGATTACTGCAAATTATGACATGCACATTAGACGTTGATGAATTGTAAAAGGAATGATACATTATAATATATACTGTGGTGTATGTAGATGCGCAAGGCGGTAAGAATAAATGTGAGAGAATGGAGAGTGGGGAGAGCGTTAACATGGGACGTGAAAGGGACGACAGTCAAATAAATGCGCATGCCGAAACCGGGTATTTGTTATTTCTCGCCTATGTCCTCAGCTGATTGCCGCTGTTTCGAAATACAACCATACATATATGCCATACAACCGCTCAACCCCAGCAACATTCCCCAGTATTCTGTATTTAAACAAGCTATTTTTTTCAGTAAATAACGCGAAACTCGTGAATGGACCATTCTACTTGTAAGTACCAGCCGGTCACCCCCTTAATAATAAATAAAGCATCATGCGAAGTTCCCCCCCTTGACTTCGGCTAACAGGAATGTTTTGAATCAATTCGGACATTTAAATAACGAGAAACAAAAATGTATGCACAAATATACGTACTAATGGATAAGGGGTAGTTTACCCCCGTAAACTCATTTTCCTGTGAATGTGCAAAAATACGTCAACTTTATTTTAACTTGCCCTTCCAAATGGTACATGTTCTGTTTAATTTGGTTGATTAGTTTTTTGTGTAGGGTGGAAATTTGAAAAATCAGGGGGTTGTTCACCCCTGCAAATGAATTTTTTTCTTCAACTTAGCGTGGAATTTTGATTGTCTTCAATGAGGAGTATTTTGGTTTTTGTTTTATTAAAATCGGATGACGCCTTCTGGGTGAAACTGCAAAATCACCCCTCGACATGCTATTTTTAAAAGGCAATTTCACCCCTTAAAAATGTTTTTCCGCCGATAAAAAAAAAATACGTGTCTTTTAGTTTTCGATGTTCTACAACATACGTGAGTTGCATTAAAATCGGAGGGGAACACCAAAGTACCTTTCCTTGTTAGTGTTTAATTAATTATGACCTCGAAACCAACGTTTCCTATTTGATGAACACGTGTCTATACTAGTGACCTTCGTGACGGATATACCACACCCATATATTGTGATAATCGTCTGTCCCCATACGCACTTTCGTTAGGTGAGTCATCAACTATCCAATAAAAGTCAAGAAAAATATATAACGTACGCTCCATTTTTATCTCATTCACTAGTCAAGTGTGATTATTAGTCATAATATCCCCAGATGTATCCATTGCCCTCAAGTCTTATGCATTAGAAGGATGCTGAATTAACATTGAAAAATTTTTTCGTACAGAAAAAAGAAAAGTAGGAGTTTTGAGAAAAGTGGGGGATCAAAGTAACTCCACGAAGTGGCATCTTATTGCCTTTTCTTTGTATGGAAAGAAAATCTAAACCACCCGATGTCCTCCCAAGTACCGAATAGCAGTAAGTAGTGACTTCGATATATACGATTTTATGCCTATCGGTATTTATGAGGACCACCCGATCGATACCACCTGATGTCCTTACAAGTACCGAATGGCAGTAAGTCGTGACTTCGATATATACGATTTTATGCCTATCGGTATTTATGAGGACACTGAAATTACAAGGATCTCTAATTTTAGCCACTGTTAGTTTTTAATTAATTATGACCTCGAAACCGACGTTTCCTATTTGATTAACACGTGTCTATACTAGTGACCTTCGTGACGGATATACCACACCCATATATTGTGATAATCGTCTGTCCCCATACGCACTTTCGTTAGGTGAGTCATCAACTATCCAATAAAAGTCAAGAAAAATATGTAACGTACGCTCCATTTTTATCTCATTCAATAGTCTAGTGCGATTATCAGTCATAATATCCCCGGATGTATCCATTGCCCTCAAGTCTTATGCATTAGAAGGATGCTGAATCAACATTAGTCAATTTTTGCGTACAGAAAATAGAAAAGTAGGAGTTTTGAGAAAAGTGGGCGATCAAAGTAACTCCATGAAGTGGCATCTTATTGCTTTTTTTTTTTAATGGAAAGAAAATTGAGACCACCTCATGTCCTCACAAGTACCGAATAGCAGTCAGTAGTGACTTCGATATATACGATTTTATGCCTATCGGTATTTATGAGGACCACCCGATCGATACCACCTGATGTCCTCACAAGTACCGAATAGCAGTAAGTAGTGACTTTGATATATACAATTTTATGCTTATCAGTATTTATGAGGATACTGAAATTACAAGGATTTCCAATTTTAACCACTGTTAGTGTTTAATTAATTATGACCTCGAAACCGACGTTTCCTATTTGATAAACACGTGTCTATACTAGTGACCTTCGTGACGGATATACCACACCTAAATATTGTGATAATGGTCTGTCTCCATACGCACTTTTGTTAGGTGAGTCATGAACTATCCAGCTGAATCTCATGTACGAAAGTCGATGATTTTTATCCCATTCACTAGTCAAGTGCGATTACTAGTCGTAATATCCCCAGATACATCCATTGCCTTGAAGTCAAATGCATTAGAAGAATGCTAAATTAACATTGAATAATTTTGGCGGAGAGAAAATAGAAAAGTAGGAGTTTTGAGAAAAGTGGGGGATCGAAGTAACTCCATGAAATCGCATCTTATTGCCATTTTTTTTTAATGGAAAGAAAATCTAAACCACCCGATGTCCTCACAAGTACCGAATAGCAGTAAGTAGTGACTTCGATATATACGATTTTATGCCTATCGGTATTTATGAGGACCACCCGATCGATATTACCTGATGTCCTTACAAGTACCGAATGGCAGTAAGTAGTGACTTCGATATATACGATTTTATGCCTATCGGTATTTATGAGGACACTGAAATTACAAGGATCTCTAATTTCAGCCACTGCTAGTGTTTAATTAATTATGACCTCGAAACCGACGTTTCCTATTTTATGAACACGTGTCTATACTAATGACCTTCGTGACGGATATACCACACCCATATATTGTGATAATCGTCTGTCCCCATACGCACTTTCGTTAGGCGAGTCATCAACTATCCAATAAAAGTCAAGAAAAATATGTAACGTACGCTCCATTTTTATCTCATTCAATAGTCTAGTTCGATTATTAGTCATAATATCCCCAGATGTATCCATTGCCCTCAAGTCTTATGCATTAGAAGGATGCTGAATCAACATTAGTCAATTTTTGCGTACAGAAAATAGAAAAGTAGGAGTTTTGAGAAAAGTGAGGGATCAAAGTAACTCCATGAAGTGGCATCTTATTGCCATTTTTTTTTAATGGAAAGAAAATCGAGACCACCTCATGTCCTCACAAGTATCGAATGGCAGTAAGTAGTGACTTCGATATATACGATTTTATGCCTATCGGTATTTATGAGGACACTGAAATTACAAGGATCTCTAATTTCAGCCACTGCTAGTGTTTAATTAATTATGACCTCGAAACCGACGTTTCCTATTTTATGAACACGTGTCTATACTAATGACCTTCGTGACGGATATACCACACCCATATATTGTGATAATCGTCTGTCCCCATACGCACTTTCGTTAGGCGAGTCATCAACTATCCAATAAAAGTCAAGAAAAATATGTAACGTACGCTCCATTTTTATCTCATTCAATAGTCTAGTGCGATTATTAGTCATAATATCCCCAGATGTATCCATTGCCCTCAAGTCTTATGCATTAGAAGGATGCTGAATCAACATTAGTCAATTTTTGCGTACAGAAAATAAAAAAGTAGGAGTTTTGAGAAAAATGGGGGATCAAAGTAACTCCATGAAGTGGCATCTTATTGCTTTTTTTTTTTAATGGAAAGAAAATCGAGACCACCTCATGTCCTCACAAGTATCGAAGGGCAGTAAGTAGTGACTTCGATATATACGATTTTATGCCTATCGGTATTTATGAGGACACTGAAATTACAAAGATCCCTAATTTTAGCCACTGTTAGTGTTTAATTAATTATGACCTCGAAACCGACGTTTCCTATTTGATAAACACGTGTCTATACTAGTGACCTTCGTGACGGATATACCACACCTATATATTGTGATAATCGTCTGTCCCCATACGCACTTTTGTTGGGTGAATCATCAACTATCCAGCGGAATCTCATGTACGAAAGTCGATGATTCAATAAAAGTCAAGAAATATATGTAACGTACGCTCCATTTTTATCCCATTCACTAGTCAAGTGCGATTATTAGTCATAATATCCCCAGATGTATCCATTGCCCTCAAGTCTTATGCATTAGAAGGATGCTGAATTAACATCGAAAAATTTTTTCGTACAGAAAATAGAAAAGTAGGAGTTTTGAGAAAAGTGGGGGATCAAGGTAACTCCATGAAGTGACATCTTATTGTAATTTTTTTTTAATGGAAAGAAAATCGAGACCACCTCATGTCTTCACAAGTATCGAAGGGCAGTAAGTAGTGACTTCGATATATACGATTTTATGCCTATCGGTATTTATGAGGACACTGAAATTACAAAGATCCCTAATTTTAGCCACTGTTAGTGTTTAATTAATTATGACCTCGAAACCAACGTTTCCTATTTGATGAACACGTGTCTATATTTGTGACCTTCGTGACGGATATACCACACCCATATACTGTGATTATCGTCTGTCTCCATACGCACTTTTGTTAGGTGAGTCATGAACTATCCAGCTGAATGTCATGTACGAAAGTCGATGATTTTTATCCCATCACTAGTCAAGTGCGATTACTAGTCATAATATCCCCATATGTATCCATTGCCCTCAAGTCTTATGCATTAGAAGGATGCTGAATCAACATTAGTCAATTTTTGCGTACAGAAAATAAAAAAGTAGGAGTTTTGAGAAAAATGGGGGATCAAAGTAACTCCATGAAGTGGCATCTTATTGCTTTTTTTTTTTAATGGAAAGAAAATCGAGACCACCTCATGTCCTCACAAGTACCGAATAGCAGTAAGTAGTGACTTCGATATATATGATTTTATGCCTATCGGTATTTATGAGGACCACCCGATCGATACCACCTGATGTCCTCACAAGTACCGAATAGCAGTAAGTAGTGACTTTGATATTTACAATTTTATGCTTATCGGTATTCATGACGATATTGAAATCACAAGGATTTCTAATTTTAGCCACTGTTAGTGTTTAATTAATTATGACCTCGAAACCGACGTTTTTTATTTGATAAACACGTGTCTATACTAGTGACCTTCGTGACGGATATACCACACCTATATATTGTGATAATCGTCTGTCCCCATACGCACTTTTGTTGGGTGAATCATCAACTATCCAGCGGAATCTCATGTACGAAAGTCGATGATTCAATAAAAGTCAAGAAATATATGTAACGTACGCTCCATTTTTATCCCATTCACTAGTCAAGTGCGATTATTAGTCATAATATCCCCAGATGTATCCATTGCCCTCAAGTCTTATGCATTAGAAGGATGCTGAATTAACATCGAAAAATTTTTTCGTACAGAAAATAGAAAAGTAGGAGTTTTGAGAAAAGTGGGGGATCAAGGTAACTCCATGAAGTGACATCTTATTGTAATTTTTTTTTAATGGAAAGAAAATCGAGACCACCTCATGTCTTCACAAGTATCGAAGGGCAGTAAGTAGTGACTTCGATATATACGATTTTATGCCTATCGGTATTTATGAGGACACTGAAATTACAAAGATCCCTAATTTTAGCCACTGTTAGTGTTTAATTAATTATGACCTCGAAACCAACGTTTCCTATTTGATGAACACGTGTCTATATTTGTGACCTTCGTGACGGATATACCACACCCATATACTGTGATTATCGTCTGTCTCCATACGCACTTTTGTTAGGTGAGTCATGAACTATCCAGCTGAATGTCATGTACGAAAGTCGATGATTTTTATCCCATCACTAGTCAAGTGCGATTACTAGTCATAATATCCCCATATGTATCCATTGCCCTCAAGTCTTATGCATTAGAAGGATGCTGAATTAACATTAAATAATTATTGCGGACAGAAATCAGAAAAGTAGGAGTTTTGAGAAAAGTGAGGGATGAACGTAACTCCATGAAGTGGCATCTTATTGCAATTTTTTTTTAATGGAAAGAAAATCGAGACCACCCCATGTCCTCACAAGTATCGAATGGCATTAAGTAGTGACTTCGATATATACGATTTTATGCCTATCGGTATTTATGAGGACACTGAAATTACAAGGATCCCTAATTTTAGCCACTGTTAGTGTTTAATTAATTATGACCTCGAAACCGACGTTTCGTATTTGATGAACACGTTTGTATACTAGTGACCTTCGTGACGGATATACCACACCCATATATTGTGATAATCGTCTGTCCCCATACGCACTTTTGTTAGGTGAGTCATCAACTATCCAGCTGAATCTCATGTACGAAGGTCGATGATTCAATAAAAGTCAAGAAAAATATGTAACGTACGCTCCTTTTTTATCCCATTCACTAGTCAAGTGCGATTATTAGTCATTATATCCTCTGATATATCCATTGCCCTCAAGTCATATGCATTAGAAGGATGCTGAATAAACATTGAACAATTTTTGCGGACAGAAAATGGAAAAGTAGGACTTCTGTGAAAAGTGGGGGATCAAAGTAACTCCATGAAGTGGCATCTTATTGCCATTTTTCTTTAATGGAAAGAAAATCTAGACCAACCGATGTCCTCACATGTACCGAATAGCAGTAAGTAGTGACTTCGATATATACGATTTTATGCCTTTTGGTATTTATAAGGACCACCCGATCGATACTACCTGATGTTTTCACAAGTACCGAATGGCAGTAAGTAGTGACTTCGATATATACGGTTTTATGCCTATCGGTATTTATGAGGATACTGAAACTACAGGGATCTGTAATTCTAGCCACTGTTATTGTTTAATTAAATGATGGCATTGAAACCGCCGTTTCCTATTTGATGACCACGTGTCACGTCATCGCTATTGTTCACTGGCACGAAAAGTAATGTAAACTATATCTCTCAACGTGGCGATGCTATTCCAGGTTCTTTCAAAAAAGACAATGGATATATGCTGAAAAAATTCTCCGTATTAACATCAAAAAATAATCTCGTCCATATTTATCACACTTGATGCCTCTATGGCATCCATTCTGATGCCATCGCATGATTCATCATGATTAGTGAGGCTTTTGTTGGAACGGTCTTAGGGCGAAGTGTATATAGGCGTATATAGGTGTATATAAATCTATACCTTTTGCTGAATAGTGGTACTTGTGAGGACGGTTCTCATAAGTACCTTTTCGCATATTGACAAAATTTATGAGGACTGTCCCCATAAACACCTTTTTACATCGACGGCTATGAGGACCGTCCTCATAAGCCCAAAATGTCCTCATAAACACCCTTTTGCATCAGCTTTGGTCCCCATAAGCACCCTTTTACAAACATACAGACATACATACATAAATACAGACATACATACACACATACATACATACATACATACATACATACATACATACGTACATACATACATACATACATACATACATACATACATACATACATACATACATACATACATACATACATACATACATACATACATACATACATACATACATACATACATACATACATGCATGCATACATACATACTGTTGGAAAATCAGCTGGCGCACGACGATCGATAATCGTCGTGCGCCTACCTGTTGCGCTGCTTGACTACACGGTGTTCGGTTGAGGCGAAGACAGCCGAAGCACGGGCTTCGCGAAGCCGAGGATGTGCCTCACTGGCACGCCGCGTCAGGCGAGAGGGTCTCTCTCTCTCGCTTGACTTCGGTTTCGCTCACCGGCTGTCTCGCTCAACTGACTTCAGCGCCCAACGAAACTTTCATACTCGCAGCCATCTTGGGAATTCGGCACTTTTTCGCTACCCATCCATTGAACAGCACGCACATTTCTTGGCTCAAGCTTTTCACGGACTTCTTTCATTGGACATACTCAATCTCTTGCATCAGGACTCATTGCTCAAGGTAAGAGTGCTCTGGCACAATTATGCATTAATTCACTGCCGGAGAGGAGAAATTGGTGCATCCTCACTGGGTCTCACCTGTGGCGTGCGTTGCAGCACATGCTGTACCACGTTCTCCTCATGTTATTTTGCCGGCTTATTTAATATAATTAAGCATGTGCCTCATGTTCGCTGTACTTTCCTCCAGTAAATCTGCTGGGAAAGTACAGCGAATGGTTTTTGCTCAACCGCTCAGCCTCATTCTCTGTTGTATTGTGCTACGCAGTGTTGACTGCGTGGCTGAGCTCACACGGAATTACTGCACTCAAGCAATGTTAGCTAGAAATGTTTTAGTTCATTCATTGCACCCACTCTGCAATATACTGCTGAGTGGGTGCAGTGAATTACGCACAAACTTTGTCACACAACGGTATCAGCGTGTCGTGCTGCATAGCTTGCGCTACGTTGCACGCACTGCTGTCTCAAGCTCAATCACTCGAAGCACACAATTAATATAATTGTGTGCTGCTCAATAACATTCAAGAAGTCAACCTGTTCATTCAATTATAATTTGTCTTTCTTTTCAAAATTCATATTGCGGACCATGTTCAAAATTAAAAGCAATTTAGTGTAAACTTTAATTGTAGCGTCCGCATTTTCTGTTAAAAATTGTATTGTTAAATACTGCTCCAAGGAAGGCAGTAATAAACCACTTTCTCGTTACAACATCTATGTGTCTGGTTATTTCCCTCTTGCCTCGAGTGAGTACTCATCCTGTTTCCAATATATTCGCAGATCGGTCAAAGGTACATCCGGAAGGCAATTCACAACACATACATACATACATACATACATACATACATACATACATACATACATACATACATACATACATACATACATACATACATACATACATACATACATACATACATACATACATACATACATACATACATACATACATACATACATACATACATACATACATACATACATACATACATACATACATACATACATACATACATACATACATACATACATACATACATACATACATACATACATACATACATACATACATACATACATACATACATACATACATACATACATACATACATACATACATACATACATACATACATACATACATACATACATACATACATACATACATACATACATACATACATACATACATACATACATACATACATACATACATACATACATACATACATACATACATACATACATACATACATACATACATACATACATACATACATACATACATACATACATACATACATACATACATACATACATACATACATACATACATACATACATACATACATACATACATACATACATACATACATACATACATACATACATACATACATACATACATACATACATACATACATACATACATACATACATACATACATACATACATACATACATACATACATACATACATACATACATACATACATACATACATACATACATACATACATACATACATACATACATACATACATACATACATACATACATACATACATACATACATACATACATACATACATACATACATACATACATACATACATACATACATACATACATACATACATACATACATACATACATACATACATACATACATACATACATACATACATACATACATACATACATACATACATACATACATACATACATACATACATACATACATACATACATACATACATACATACATACATACATACATACATACATACATACATACATACATACATACATACATACATACATACATACATACATACATACATACATACATACATACATACATACATACATACATACATACATACATACATACATACATACATACATACATACATACATACATACATACATACATACATACATACATACATACATACATACATACATACATACATACATACATACATACATACATACATACATACATACATACATACATACATACATACATACATACATACATACATACATACATACATACATACATACATACATACATACATACATACATACATACATACATACATACATACATACATACATACATACATACATACATACATACATACATACATACATACATACATACATACATACATACATACATACATACATACATACATACATACATACATACATACATACATACATACATACATACATACATACATACATACATACATACATACATACATACATACATACATACATACATACATACATACATACATACATACATACATACATACATACATACATACATACATACATACATACATACATACATACATACATACATACATACATACATACATACATACATACATACATACATACATACATACATACATACATACATACATACATACATACATACATACATACATACATACATACATACATACATACATACATACATACATACATACATACATACATACATACATACATACATACATACATACATACATACATACATACATACATACATACATACATACATACATACATACATACATACATACATACATACATACATACATACATACATACATACATACATACATACATACATACATACATACATACATACATACATACATACATACATACATACATACATACATACATACATACATACATACATACATACATACATACATACATACATACATACATACATACATACATACATACATACATACATACATACATACATACATACATACATACATACATACATACATACATACATACATACATACATACATACATACATACATACATACATACATACATACATACATACATACATACATACATACATACATACATACATACATACATACATACATACATACATACATACATACATACATACATACATACATACATACATACATACATACATACATACATACATACATACATACATACATACATACATACATACATACATACATACATACATACATACATACATACATACATACATACATACATACATACATACATACATACATACATACATACATACATACATACATACATACATACATACATACATACATACATACATACATACATACATACATACATACATACATACATACATACATACATACATACATACATACATACATACATACATACATACATACATACATACATACATACATACATACATACATACATACATACATACATACATACATACATACATACATACATACATACATACATACATACATACATACATACATACATACATACATACATACATACATACATACATACATACATACATACATACATACATACATACATACATACATACATACATACATACATACATACATACATACATACATACATACATACATACATACATACATACATACATACATACATACATACATACATACATACATACATACATACATACATACATACATACATACATACATACATACATACATACATACATACATACATACATACATACATACATACATACATACATACATACATACATACATACATACATACATACATACATACATACATACATACATACATACATACATACATACATACATACATACATACATACATACATACATACATACATACATACATACATACATACATACATACATACATACATACATACATACATACATACATACATACATACATACATACATACATACATACATACATACATACATACATACATACATACATACATACATACATACATACATACATACATACATACATACATACATACATACATACATACATACATACATACATACATACATACATACATACATACATACATACATACATACATACATACATACATACATACATACATACATACATACATACATACATACATACATACATACATACATACATACATACATACATACATACATACATACATACATACATACATACATACATACATACATACATACATACATACATACATACATACATACATACATACATACATACATACATACATACATACATACATACATACATACATACATACATACATACATACATACATACATACATACATACATACATACATACATACATACATACATACATACATACATACATACATACATACATACATACATACATACATACATACATACATACATACATACATACATACATACATACATACATACATACATACATACATACATACATACATACATACATACATACATACATACATACATACATACATACATACATACATACATACATACATACATACATACATACATACATACATACATACATACATACATACATACATACATACATACATACATACATACATACATACATACATACATACATACATACATACATACATACATACATACATACATACATACATACATACATACATACATACATACATACATACATACATACATACATACATACATACATACATACATACATACATACATACATACATACATACATACATACATACATACATACATACATACATACATACATACATACATACATACATACATACATACATACATACATACATACATACATACATACATACATACATACATACATACATACATACATACATACATACATACATACATACATACATACATACATACATACATACATACATACATACATACATACATACATACATACATACATACATACATACATACATACATACATACATACATACATACATACATACATACATACATACATACATACATACATACATACATACATACATACATACATACATACATACATACATACATACATACATACATACATACATACATACATACATACATACATACATACATACATACATACATACATACATACATACATACATACATACATACATACATACATACATACATACATACATACATACATACATACATACATACATACATACATACATACATACATACATACATACATACATACATACATACATACATACATACATACATACATACATACATACATACATACATACATACATACATACATACATACATACATACATACATACATACATACATACATACATACATACATACATACATACATACATACATACATACATACATACATACATACATACATACATACATACATACATACATACATACATACATACATACATACATACATACATACATACATACATACATACATACATACATACATACATACATACATACATACATACATACATACATACATACATACATACATACATACATACATACATACATACATACATACATACATACATACATACATACATACATACATACATACATACATACATACATACATACATACATACATACATACATACATACATACATACATACATACATACATACATACATACATACATACATACATACATACATACATACATACATACATACATACATACATACATACATACATACATACATACATACATACATACATACATACATACATACATACATACATACATACATACATACATACATACATACATACATACATACATACATACATACATACATACATACATACATACATACATACATACATACATACATACATACATACATACATACATACATACATACATACATACATACATACATACATACATACATACATACATACATACATACATACATACATACATACATACATACATACATACATACATACATACATACATACATACATACATACATACATACATACATACATACATACATACATACATACATACATACATACATACATACATACATACATACATACATACATACATACATACATACATACATACATACATACATACATACATACATACATACATACATACATACATACATACATACATACATACATACATACATACATACATACATACATACATACATACATACATACATACATACATACATACATACATACATACATACATACATACATACATACATACATACATACATACATACATACATACATACATACATACATACATACATACATACATACATACATACATACATACATACATACATACATACATACATACATACATACATACATACATACATACATACATACATACATACATACATACATACATACATACATACATACATACATACATACATACATACATACATACATACATACATACATACATACATACATACATACATACATACATACATACATACATACATACATACATACATACATACATACATACATACATACATACATACATACATACATACATACATACATACATACATACATACATACATACATACATACATACATACATACATACATACATACATACATACATACATACATACATACATACATACATACATACATACATACATACATACATACATACATACATACATACATACATACATACATACATACATACATACATACATACATACATACATACATACATACATACATACATACATACATACATACATACATACATACATACATACATACATACATACATACATACATACATACATACATACATACATACATACATACATACATACATACATACATACATACATACATACATACATACATACATACATACATACATACATACATACATACATACATACATACATACATACATACATACATACATACATACATACATACATACATACATACATACATACATACATACATACATACATACATACATACATACATACATACATACATACATACATACATACATACATACATACATACATACATACATACATACATACATACATACATACATACATACATACATACATACATACATACATACATACATACATACATACATACATACATACATACATACATACATACATACATACATACATACATACATACATACATACATACATACATACATACATACATACATACATACATACATACATACATACATACATACATACATACATACATACATACATACATACATACATACATACATACATACATACATACATACATACATACATACATACATACATACATACATACATACATACATACATACATACATACATACATACATACATACATACATACATACATACATACATACATACATACATACATACATACATACATACATACATACATACATACATACATACATACATACATACATACATACATACATACATACATACATACATACATACATACATACATACATACATACATACATACATACATACATACATACATACATACATACATACATACATACATACATACATACATACATACATACATACATACATACATACATACATACATACATACATACATACATACATACATACATACATACATACATACATACATACATACATACATACATACATACATACATACATACATACATACATACATACATACATACATACATACATACATACATACATACATACATACATACATACATACATACATACATACATACATACATACATACATACATACATACATACATACATACATACATACATACATACATACATACATACATACATACATACATACATACATACATACATACATACATACATACATACATACATACATACATACATACATACATACATACATACATACATACATACATACATACATACATACATACATACATACATACATACATACATACATACATACATACATACATACATACATACATACATACATACATACATACATACATACATACATACATACATACATACATACATACATACATACATACATACATACATACATACATACATACATACATACATACATACATACATACATACATACATACATACATACATACATACATACATACATACATACATACATACATACATACATACATACATACATACATACATACATACATACATACATACATACATACATACATACATACATACATACATACATACATACATACATACATACATACATACATACATACATACATACATACATACATACATACATACATACATACATACATACATACATACATACATACATACATACATACATACATACATACATACATACATACATACATACATACATACATACATACATACATACATACATACATACATACATACATACATACATACATACATACATACATACATACATACATACATACATACATACATACATACATACATACATACATACATACATACATACATACATACATACATACATACATACATACATACATACATACATACATACATACATACATACATACATACATACATACATACATACATACATACATACATACATACATACATACATACATACATACATACATACATACATACATACATACATACATACATACATACATACATACATACATACATACATACATACATACATACATACATACATACATACATACATACATACATACATACATACATACATACATACATACATACATACATACATACATACATACATACATACATACATACATACATACATACATACATACATACATACATACATACATACATACATACATACATACATACATACATACATACATACATACATACATACATACATACATACATACATACATACATACATACATACATACATACATACATACATACATACATACATACATACATACATACATACATACATACATACATACATACATACATACATACATACATACATACATACATACATACATACATACATACATACATACATACATACATACATACATACATACATACATACATACATACATACATACATACATACATACATACATACATACATACATACATACATACATACATACATACATACATACATACATACATACATACATACATACATACATACATACATACATACATACATACATACATACATACATACATACATACATACATACATACATACATACATACATACATACATACATACATACATACATACATACATACATACATACATACATACATACATACATACATACATACATACATACATACATACATACATACATACATACATACATACATACATACATACATACATACATACATACATACATACATACATACATACATACATACATACATACATACATACATACATACATACATACATACATACATACATACATACATACATACATACATACATACATACATACATACATACATACATACATACATACTGTAACGGAACGCCATCATGGCGCTCCGCTACCATAATAAAACCATAATCACCACCCACACATCTAGCCTACGCAAGACGAAAAGAACGCCAGTAGGACTAGGACAACATAACATGAGAATAGGTACACACCGACAAGCGAAAGTACCCACCCTAAATCATGGCGTCACATACAGGCCCCACCTAGACACAAATTTATTATCAAAACAAACAGAGCTCGCAAGAAGCTCGCACAAGAAGAAGAGGGGCCGGCCCGATCAGCACGCTACAGACCAAAGATCAAGCGTAGTACACCCCGCCCAGTAGGAAGCAGGCGGAACAACACATAACAACAAAACGCCTTACACAGCCAGGAAGACATAGCCCACGTAATCCGTTCAAACCAACCACACCACACCTACACGATGCGCGGAGAACGCCACGATACGGCGAGATTATAAAAGAATTTGTGGAACGCTAAAGATTCCACAAACTTTCACGAGTAAAA
Organism: Cylloceria caligata; assembly: GCA_963942595.1. Taxonomy (NCBI): domain Eukaryota; kingdom Metazoa; phylum Arthropoda; class Insecta; order Hymenoptera; family Ichneumonidae; genus Cylloceria; species Cylloceria caligata. Next base: position 45,579,186 of record OZ012705.1, on the reverse strand, counting down.
CGAAAAGGGGATTTCACATGAAACCTCAACACCTGCCCCCACTCAATGATCAAACATTAATAATCAAATAAAGGAACAAAACGAACCTAAACAATACAACAAACAATTAACAAATCAATACTAGGGCAAGCCCTAACCGGACAGAATACTCTATAACAAAAAACAGGACAAAACAGCTAGAAAACACGTGGTAAAATACCAAACTCACGATTATTAAACAAATCTAGCGTAAACCAAATCAGAACGTAAACCTGGAAATACATACGAAACATCAGCAAAACCACACATAAAAATAAGTGGTTAAAACATGCATTAAACAATAAAAAGCGCTCAGGAAAAGTTTGAACCTCCTGCGGGTAGCAATTTAACACAGGCCAACAAATTCAACCTCGCTAGAACCGCGGTTCAAACTCAGAGAAGAAAAAGCCCGGCTAAATATAGAAATAACGGTATACCGATACACCGCCCCGCACCTCCTTCACCTAGTGATTGAAGGGCGACAAACATCACGTGACATACCCAAAAACACCCCCTCGGGGCCCATCCACTAAACTATATAAACCACGACCGAACAAGCCTAAAGGCTCTTGTTGAAAATCTGTTCTTCAAGACGAAGCGCTGCCCGACAGCCACTATAAATTCATTTTAAACTCAGAATGTAACACGAAAAGCAGGCTTTCGATCAAACGATTCCCCTGCATCGCGCCTTGGCCATCGTTTGACCGAACGCAGCTATCTTGATAAAACTAACGGTTTGGGAAAATTATTATCATAAAAGTATTCATTCTCTCAATCGATTCCCTGGCATCGCGTCCTGGCCGTCGGTTGAGTGAACGAATTATATAGGATACACTGCGAGGAAAGGGCTCCCCTGCATTGCGCCTTGGCCGCCCCCAATCGCAGCGTTAGGGCACTCTGCATTAACGTGTCCCCACGCATAGCGCCGTGGCTACTCGTCTTCTGTAGAGTGGAGAAGCACGTGTGTCTCCAGGTTCAGGGAGTGGCATCCCGGCTTGTTGCACCACGCGCCACCGATTCGTAGGGTGTACCTGCGTGGGTGGCACCACGACAGGGCCAGCACCAACTACCTTCTGTGACGAACGAATACCTCAGCCAATTGCATCAATTAAAAAAACCTAATAAGGTGGCTTAATTGAGAGCAACTAAAGGCTCCAGTATCCGGGGTATAGGAAGAGCTAGTTGGTCAAGCTGCGAACCCGGTATCGGTTGCGAACAGCGAGATATAGAAAGGAACCCAAAACAATAACAAAGACGAGTAGAGAAAGGTAGTTAAATTCACACTTCTTCCCCCCCCCTCGCACTACACTCGAGTCCCTACTAGACACTCGCTGCGTAACCATCCGAAAGGCGTAACTTCACACAGCGGATCACGTATACGGGCGTCTACCAAACAATAACACCCTCTAGCACGACAACTAGCTAGATGTCCAATGATTAAAAACAAGGCCGACCAGTACTTCTAACGAAGGTACAAAGGAACGCCCCGTATGAGGACCAAGCCGGCAACGAATAAGATAGGCCACACACACCGTACGCCTCACATAAAGACACACGAAGCTCCGACCAATCAAATCCTAGAACTTCAAAATTCAAAATTATAAATTCTTTAAACAAATCGAGTGTTAAGCTCCGTGCAAGTGGTGCCTAATCACTTCACGAATGGTAGAATCAAACCCGATTTAAGACTGGAAATAATTCCATTTACCCCGCTTTAGAACAATGCGTTTAAGCAAACGCGACAACCCATACAGTAAAACAAATTGAGTGTTAAGCTCCGTGCAAGTGGTGCCTAATCACTTCACGAATGGTAGAATCAAACCCGATTTAAGACTGGAAATAATTCCATTTACGTAGCTTTAGAACAATGCGTTTAAGCAAACGCGACAACCCATACAGTAAAACAAATTGAGTGTTAAGCTCCGTGCAAGTGGTGCCTAATCACTTCACGAATGGTAGAATCAAACCCGATTTAAGACTGGAAATAATTCCATTTACGTAGCTTTAGAACAATGCGTTTAAGCAAACGCGACAACCCATACAGTAAAACAAATTGAGTGTTAAGCTCCGTGCAAGTGGTGCCTAATCACTTCACGAATGATAGAATCAAACCCGATTTAAGACTGGAAATCATTCCATTTACGTAATTTAAGAAAAGCGCGTTAAAGCAAACGCGACAACCCATTTAGAAAAACTAATTGAGTGTTAAGCTCCGTGCAAGTGATCTCTAATCACTTCACGAACGATAGAATCAAACCCGAACCAAGACTGGAAATTATTCCATTTATTAAAGAGTTAAACAAAAAAACCCAGACACATCTAGAGGAAGCAATTCCACATGCGTAGCCTGTAGGAAAAATTCTGTAAGATCGTACCACCAAGATCATCCCACCAACATCCTTCCTACCTTGTCTGAACTAACCAACAATCAAAATATCAAATAAATTCCGTGCCCTCAGCACCATAAATAAAAGAAAGAATTACCCAATCAGTCAAAAGACCAATGATGAGAGGGTAACAAAATCGCCGGCCTCATGAGGACTAATGCGATACGATAAAAACCTAAACTGAGGTCTCACAAGCAACAACAATAAAAACAAAAACAATAACCAAATAAATTCATCCCATATCCATAAAAACACAGACATTTCTCACTCCATCCAGCCCAGAGCACGAATCAGTTTCGAGCTAACTCCTTCCTCCACACGATCTCGATGGAAACCGCTCGAAACGAAATTAAAACTACGCGATTGAACGCCACCTCACGAGAAGACGTGTTCAACAACATAGGTTAAAAAAGTGTGCAAAAATCGCGATACGTTTCATTGGCGCCCAACGTGGGGCTGGATATCAAGAGAGAAGAATCAAGAGCGAAGAAAGAAAAAAGAAGAACTCTCCAAAAATAAAATAATAAAAATCGGCATAACTCAAATTAATTAGCATGGATCCAGGCAAGGAAACCACGTTTGGAGACATCCCAACACCGACAACAAATACGCAAACAACGCGAACAGTAGGAATGGACGACTCCATAATCCCGACAATGGCACAGTCATTAGCAATGTCTCAAGCGCTACGAGGAAGCACGCCGATAAATATACCACCCCTCTCCGAAGCTTTTCCAAACACGACAAATGTACGAATTAATACGGAAAGAAGACAACAACTGCATCCCCTAGCAGTTCAATATAACAACACTCGAAATACAACAACTAATTCCACAGGATACCCTGCTCCACCTACAATAAGCCCTGCACCCCATGAAGCAGTGCAGCAACTCGCGATGCAGTCACTGCTGGCAATCCTTGAAGAAATGCAGCAGAAACAAGCAACGGAGAGCTCAATACAAGAGCAACGCTTCCGCGCATTAGATCAGAACCTCTCAAGGAAAATAGAATCCATACAGGACTACGTAACACAGTCTATCGAAATGTTACAGGACGATGTCCACGAAATATCGAAAAGAAGAGATGTGACACCACGTATGAATTCAACTTTCATAAATACCCAAAGAAACCAACGGGAACCCACAATAAATGTGAGCGAAGAAGACGTAAACACCTTAGGTCTACCTCCACCCCTATCAACGACTGGAAGGGCAGGAACAACGAGGAGGAACTCACAAGAAAATACAAACCCACAGGGACCCATAAACACCACGGTATCAAACAATAACTTGAGACTAGAAGCACCTACGTTCAATGGGAAGACACAAGAGCAACCCATGCAATTCCTATGCGATCTACGAGCATATCGAGACGTATACGTCCCTCGCTACCATTTCAAAATAATAATTAACCAGTGCATGACCGGAATCGCTAGAAGTTGGTGGAACATAACGAGAGACACCATCAGACAGTGGGGAGAATTCGAGGAAGAATTCAAGCGACGATTTTGGAACGAAGAAATACAAAACGCCATAAAACTAAAACTAGACTATGAGTGGTACGACGAGACGAAAAAACAAACTCGCATAGGATATGCACTCCATTACATAAGCCTCGCCCGCGATCTAAGGCCTAAACTTACAGAAGAGGAAATAGTACAGAAAATTAAAAGACACTTTCCAGACAACGTCCGAGCAACCATCAAAACCCTCGGAATAGAGACCATCGCCCGCCTACTAGATCTACTATCATCCTACGACGAGGAGGGACCAGGCAACAAAGAGCGTACCAAGCCACCCAAACGCGAACTGTATCATCTACCAAACACAAGCCAATCAAACCCACCTCATCGAATAAATGAGAGAGGCAACATGAGCTCACGCGAAGGACAACAAAAATTCTCTTATGACCGCAGTCATCCCACCAACCCTACACCAAATGGCAAAATACAAAAAAACGAGGCAGAGTATCACTCCAGAAATAAAGAAGAGAATAAACCACCATGGCGACCTCGAGACAGACCACGCGAAGAAACAAAAAACATACGGCACACCACCATCACCGAAGAATCCAGGGAACCCCTCGAATTAATAAACGACAACGAGATATCGGAAAACGAGGAGCCGTCACCTCTAGAAAACTAGACACGGCAGAGGTGACGTTAGGATACGGTGAAAACACGAGAGAATTCTTAACAAGAGAGGACGAATCTCCACTTCCAAGGTCCAAACCAAAATGCCCTATACTAACGGTATACCTACAAGATATATCAATTCGCGCATTAATCGACACCGGTAGCGAAATAAGTGCAATTTCCGAGCAATTCACAATGGAACACGAAAAAGTTATCAACAAATATCCCATGCTGCCACTGACAGGTGTATCCGTGAGAGGTGCAACCTCCGGGCGAGCAGTCAAAGTAACTCGACAAATATTCGCTGAAATACTCCTGGAAAAAAACGGTACAAATAATACACTCATAATAGTCCCCAGGTTAACCACCGACTGCATTCTGGGAATAGATTTTCTAGTAAAAATCAAAACCAGGATAGATCTCGAAAAATACGAAATATCGTGCATATTACCGACCAAACCCCTCGAAAGAATTAAAATGAAATTCAACAACCCATATATTTCTAACCAAACGAGCTCCCCAGAAATACACAAGATTACAATGGAAGACCTACAACAATATGGGGTAACCAACGAAGAAATTGATTTAAAAATATCAAACACAGTAGGGCTCAACGATAACGAAAAACAAATATTCCGAGAACTTCTAGAAAAACATAGGAATGTATTTCTCAAGCGACCTGGTCTTCTCAACTCATACCAACATAAGATAAAGGTCAAGCTACATGAACCATTTACAGCGATGAACTATCCAGTACCCATCGCATACCGAGACCAAGTAGACAGGGAAATAGAAAATCTGACAAGCCAAGGAATCATCCAGAAATCCCTAAGCCCTTACACGAGCCCACTGGTAGTAGTAGCAAAAAAGAACGGAGAAATCCGGCTCTGTCTCGACGCCCGAAGGATAAATGAAATCATAGAACCAGATAATGAGCGAATGCAAACACCAGATGAACTGTTCCAGGAATGCAAAAGTGTCCGATATATAACCACACTGGATCTGAAAGCCAGCTTCTGGCAAGTGCCACTGACTTCCGACTCTCGAAAATACACAGCATTCATGCACAGAGGACGATGCTACGAATTCCGAGTAACACCATTCGGACTACGAACAAGCACAGCAAGCCTTGTAAGAGGTCTAGAAAAGGTATTACAGGGTCTGGGATACGTAATCAACTTTGTCGACGACTTACTTTGTACATCAGAAACGTTCACCGAACACATTAGCAACCTCGACGAGCTCCTAGAAAGACTCGGCAACCATGGTCTAACACTCAACCTAGCAAAGTCACAATTCTTCAGAAGAGAAGCCAAATTTCTCGGGCATATACTAACCCCCGAAGGCATCTGTCCCGATCCAGAAAAAATAAAAAACATACAAGAATTTCCGACACCCAAAAACATCAAACAATTAAGGGGATTCCTCGGACTAGTAAACTACTATAGCAAGTTTACTCGCGAACACGGCGAATCCACCGTACCGCTGCTGCACCTCCTCCGGAAGAATGAAAAATGGAAATGGACAGAGGAGGAAACCGAAGCATTCAAAATCGTAAAAAACAAATTTTGCGAGGGCGTGATGCTACATTACCCCCTAAAAAACCAGCCCTTTTTCATACAAACTGATGCCAGCGATTTCGCCGTTGGAGCCGTCCTGTTTCAAAAAGACCAAAATCACGAAGACAGGACCCTATACTTCGCTAGCCGAACACTCAAGGGAGCTGAAATCGGCTACAATACAACCGAAAAAGAGCTACTAGCAATTGTCTGGGCCCTGGAAAAATTTAGGACCTACCTGTTAGGTGCAACAGTAATAATCGTAACAGACCACGCCGCGTTAACCTTCTTAAAAGAGTGCAAATTAGCACACGCACGACTCACCAGATGGTCACTTGCCATACAGGACTACCATCCGTCCATTCAGCACTGCAAAGGAAAAAACAACACGATAGCAGACATCCTTAGTCGCCCTGACCATAAGAAAAACAACAGAGAAATAATCATCGCGAAAATCACGACGGAAATAACCGAGGAATTAGAAAACATGCTTTACAACCTTGGAAAATTCCAAGACGACGACGAATATTGCATAAAAATAAAAACTGCAATAAAAAATGGGACGAACGTAAAAAACTACAAAATACTAAATGACGTCCTACACATAAATCAGAACGAGTGGCAAAGAGCCATCGTTCCCAGCAAAGGCATAAGAAGTCTCGTTGAAAACTGCCACGAGATATACGGCCACGCAGGAGCTAAGAAGTGTTATTTAATATTGCACGAACATTTCTACTATCCCAGCCTATACCGGTACATAAGAAAACAGCTAAAATATTGCGACTCATGCCAACGAAACAAGATCTATACAAAAGGGATGTTTGCAGAAATGCAAAACATCATACCAGAAAAACCAGGAGAACTAGTGTCAATTGACTATTACGGACCGTTACCCACCACGAAGTATGGCAACAAATACATCTTGGCAGTAATCGATGTGTTTTCAAAACTCACAAAAATATATCCATTAAAAAACGCCACTACCGAAGCCACCTGGAAAAAACTGACACAGGACTATTTCCCGAAGTATGGAAAACCTCAAGCGATCTTATCGGATCAAGGTACGCAATTCACAGCGAAAAAATGGAAGGAATTCCTAGAGGAAGCCGGCATACAAAAAATCATGACGTCTATCCGACACCCACAGGCCAATCCCATCGAGAGGACCAATAGAGAATTATCACGACTATTTAGGACCCTCCTACCGAATAAACACAATGCCTGGTTCAATATGATACCCAAAGTCGAAGAATGTATAAATAACACCTACCACGAAACGACGGGATATGTTCCACTACAATTACACACAGGAGCAACGCCCACAAGACCATGGGATAAAATCATAATAAACAATAATAAGACGCCAGAATACGAGCATCTAATAATGCTAGCCAAAGACAATATAAAAAAGGCACGAAACCGAAGCTCGACAAAATTCAATAACAAACACAGGCTGGAAGAACTCCAAGTAAACGACTGGGTACTTGCGAGAGCATTAAATGTATCAAACCCTACAGCAAAGATCACGGCCAAATTTCTGCCGCTTTACGAGGGACCGTACCGACTGAAAAAACGGGTCGGGAAAGCAACATACATACTCGAAAACACAGAAAGCGGACAAGAGAGAGGTATGTACCACACGAGTGACCTCAGGCCATACTATAAACACACAGATTAACAAAGGAAAGCAAAACATAGACAAGCATGCCTACATCACGTGAGAAAACCCCACCATCGAAAGTACCCCCCTCCAAAAAACAATGCGAGCAAGGTACCGAGAGGGAGCCGGCAGAAAAGCTCAGTAAACGTTCAAAAATCCACTGAGCAACATGCACCAAACCACGCAAACCGAAGATAAGCCAACGGGCCGAGAAGTCATACCCGGAAAATACGAACCGGGCATACCAACAAGCCGAGATCGTCGTGTCCACAAGCAACGACCGCAAAAAGTGCAAACACAGACGGAACCCCTGTATTTTAAGTTCATACGGGACGGAGAAGCATTACAACGAGAAATACAGGGGCCAACCGAAAAGAAAAACGACCCAGCAAAAGAAACTACGAGGCTGCCACTAAACCACATCCCATGGGCCCCAGCCATCAGAAGAATCGAGAGGGTGCCCCGGGAGACCTACAAAGGGTGGATCCGAACGCCAAGAGGACCCGCTATCCTGCTACAACCCCACCTCGTAAGGGCCGAAAAACGAAAACAGGTAAGAAAGAAAAACAATGATTATACAAAACAAAGAAAAAAAAGACTAGTCTCACATCACACGAGCTATACCACAGAACCGAGCAAAAGCACCATACCAAGACCCAATCGTGGCAGAGGCAACCACCCGCCAATACACGACCATGGCCGTTACGGCACCTCCACCACGACTACCAACACACGCAAACCCCGGGCTATCACGGGATCCCCGGACAATACACACCTTCTCAGTCGCACCTACCAACATCCACATATGCAAACCCGAGGAAGACCGAAAGGAGGAGAACAACAACAACTAGTAAAAATAGAGATATGAAGAAATAAACATACAACATAAAAATAAATATGCAAATAATTAAATAAAAATTAACTTCAAGATTAATTAGGCATTAATTATTTGGAAGGGCCATGTAACGGAACGCCATCATGGCGCTCCGCTACCATAATAAAACCATAATCACCACCCACACATCTAGCCTACGCAAGACGAAAAGAACGCCAGTAGGACTAGGACAACATAACATGAGAATAGGTACACACCGACAAGCGAAAGTACCCACCCTAAATCAGCATGGCGTCACATACAGGCCCCACCTAGACACAAATTTATTATCAAAACAAACAGAGCTCGCAAGAAGCTCGCACAAGAAGAAGAGGGGCCGGCCCGATCAGCACGCTACAGACCAAAGATCAAGCGTAGTACACCCCGCCCAGTAGGAAGCAGGCGGAACAACACATAACAACAAAACGCCTTACACAGCCAGGAAGACATAGCCCACGTAATCCGTTCAAACCAACCACACCACACCTACACGATGCGCGGAGAACGCCACGATACGGCGAGATTATAAAAGAATTTGTGGAACGCTAAAGATTCCACAAACTTTCACGAGTAAAACGAAAAGGGGATTTCACATGAAACCTCAACACCTGCCCCCACTCAATGATCAAACATTAATAATCAAATAAAGGAACAAAACGAACCTAAACAATACAACAAACAATTAACAAATCAATACTAGGGCAAGCCCTAACCGGACAGAATACTCTATAACAAAAAACAGGACAAAACAGCTAGAAAACACGTGGTAAAATACCAAACTCACGATTATTAAACAAATCTAGCGTAAACCAAATCAGAACGTAAACCTGGAAATACATACGAAACATCAGCAAAACCACACATAAAAATAAGTGGTTAAAACATGCATTAAACAATAAAAAGCGCTCAGGAAAAGTTTGAACCTCCTGCGGGTAGCAATTTAACACAGGCCAACAAATTCAACCTCGCTAGAACCGCGGTTCAAACTCAGAGAAGAAAAAGCCCGGCTAAATATAGAAATAACGGTATACCGATACACCGCCCCGCACCTCCTTCACCTAGTGATTGAAGGGCGACAAACATCACGTGACATACCCAAAAACACCCCCTCGGGGCCCATCCACTAAACTATATAAACCACGACCGAACAAGCCTAAAGGCTCTTGTTGAAAATCTGTTCTTCAAGACGAAGCGCTGCCCGACAGCCACTATAAATTCATTTTAAACTCAGAATGTAACACGAAAAGCAGGCTTTCGATCAAACGATTCCCCTGCATCGCGCCTTGGCCATCGTTTGACCGAACGCAGCTATCTTGATAAAACTAACGGTTTGGGAAAATTATTATCATAAAAGTATTCATTCTCTCAATCGATTCCCTGGCATCGCGTCCTGGCCGTCGGTTGAGTGAACGAATTATATAGGATACACTGCGAGGAAAGGGCTCCCCTGCATTGCGCCTTGGCCGCCCCCAATCGCAGCGTTAGGGCACTCTGCATTAACGTGTCCCCACGCATAGCGCCGTGGCTACTCGTCTTCTGTAGAGTGGAGAAGCACGTGTGTCTCCAGGTTCAGGGAGTGGCATCCCGGCTTGTTGCACCACGCGCCACCGATTCGTAGGGTGTACCTGCGTGGGTGGCACCACGACAGGGCCAGCACCAACTACCTCCTGTGACGAACGAATACCTCAGCCAATTGCATCAATTAAAAAAACCTAATAAGGTGGCTTAATTGAGAGCAACTAAAGGCTCCAGTATCCGGGGTATAGGAAGAGCTAGTTGGTCAAGCTGCGAACCCGGTATCGGTTGCGAACAGCGAGATATAGAAAGGAACCCAAAACAATAACAAAGACGAGTAGAGAAAGGTAGTTAAATTCACACTTCTTCCCCCCCCCTCGCACTACACTCGAGTCCCTACTAGACACTCGCTGCGTAACCATCCGAAAGGCGTAACTTCACACAGCGGATCACGTATACGGGCGTCTACCAAACAATAACACCCTCTAGCACGACAACTAGCTAGATGTCCAATGATTAAAAACAAGGCCGACCAGTACTTCTAACGAAGGTACAAAGGAACGCCCCGTATGAGGACCAAGCCGGCAACGAATAAGATAGGCCACACACACCGTACGCCTCACATAAAGACACACGAAGCTCCGACCAATCAAATCCTAGAACTTCAAAATTCAAAATTATAAATTCTTTAAACAAATCGAGTGTTAAGCTCCGTGCAAGTGGTGCCTAATCACTTCACGAATGGTAGAATCAAACCCGATTTAAGACTGGAAATAATTCCATTTACCCCGCTTTAGAACAATGCGTTTAAGCAAACGCGACAACCCATACAGTAAAACAAATTGAGTGTTAAGCTCCGTGCAAGTGGTGCCTAATCACTTCACGAATGGTAGAATCAAACCCGATTTAAGACTGGAAATAATTCCATTTACGTAGCTTTAGAACAATGCGTTTAAGCAAACGCGACAACCCATACAGTAAAACAAATTGAGTGTTAAGCTCCGTGCAAGTGGTGCCTAATCACTTCACGAATGGTAGAATCAAACCCGATTTAAGACTGGAAATAATTCCATTTACGTAGCTTTAGAACAATGCGTTTAAGCAAACGCGACAACCCATACAGTAAAACAAATTGAGTGTTAAGCTCCGTGCAAGTGGTGCCTAATCACTTCACGAATGATAGAATCAAACCCGATTTAAGACTGGAAATCATTCCATTTACGTAATTTAAGAAAAGCGCGTTAAAGCAAACGCGACAACCCATTTAGAAAAACTAATTGAGTGTTAAGCTCCGTGCAAGTGATCTCTAATCACTTCACGAACGATAGAATCAAACCCGAACCAAGACTGGAAATTATTCCATTTATTAAAGAGTTAAACAAAAAAACCCAGACACATCTAGAGGAAGCAATTCCACATGCGTAGCCTGTAGGAAAAATTCTGTAAGATCGTACCACCAAGATCATCCCACCAACATCCTTCCTACCTTGTCTGAACTAACCAACAATCAAAATATCAAATAAATTCCGTGCCCTCAGCACCATAAATAAAAGAAAGAATTACCCAATCAGTCAAAAGACCAATGATGAGAGGGTAACAAAATCGCCGGCCTCATGAGGACTAATGCGATACGATAAAAACCTAAACTGAGGTCTCACAAGCAACAACAATAAAAACAAAAACAATAACCAAATAAATTCATCCCATATCCATAAAAACACAGACATTTCTCACTCCATCCAGCCCAGAGCACGAATCAGTTTCGAGCTAACTCCTTCCTCCACACGATCTCGATGGAAACCGCTCGAAACGAAATTAAAACTACGCGATTGAACGCCACCTCACGAGAAGACGTGTTCAACAACATAGGTTAAAAAAGTGTGCAAAAATCGCGATACGTTTCAATACATACATACATACATACATACATACATACATACATACATACATACATACATACATACATGCATACATACATACATACATACATACATACATGCATGCATGCATACATACATGCATACATACATACATACATACATACATACATGCATGCATGCATACATACATACATACATACATACATACATACATACATACATACATACATGCATGCATGCATGCATGCATGCATGCATACATACATACATACATACATACATACATACATACATACATACATACATACATGCATGCATGCATGCATGCATGCATGCATACATACATACATACATACATACATACATACATACATACATGCATGCATGCATGCATGCATGCATGCATACATACATACATACATACATACATGCATACATACATACATACATACATACATACATACATGCATGCATACATACATACATACATACATACATACATACATACATACATACATACATACATACATACATGCATGCATACATACATACATACATACATACATGCATACATACATACATACATACATGCATACATACATACATACATACATACATACATACATACATACATACATGCATACATACATACATACATACATACATACATGCATACATACATACATACATACATACATACATACATACATACATACATACATACATACATACATGCATGCATGCATGCATGCATACATACATACATACATACATACATACATACATACATACATACATACATACATACATACATGCATGCATGCATGCATGCATGCATACATACATACATACATACATACATACATACATACATACATACATGCATGCATGCATGCATGCATGCATGCATACATACATACATACATACATACATGCATACATACATACATACATACATACATACATACATGCATGCATACATACATACATACATACATACATACATACATACATACATACATACATACATACATACATGCATGCATACATACATACATACATACATACATACATACATACATACATACATACATACATACATACATACATGCATGCATACATACATACATACATACATACATACATACATGCATGCATACATACATACATACATACATACATACATACATACATGCATGCATACATACATACATACATACATACATACATACATACATACATACATACATACATTCATACTTGCATGCATACATACATACATACATACATACATGCATACATACTTGCATGCATACATACATACATACATACATACATGCATACATACATACATACATACATGCATACATACATACATACATACATGCATACATACATGCATACATACATACATACATACATACATACATGCATACATACATACATACATACATACATACATACATGCATACATACATGCATACATACATACATACATACATACATACATGCATACATACATGCATACATACATACATACATACATACATACATGCATACATACATGCATACATACATACATACATACATACATACATGCATACATACATACATACATACATACATACATACATACATACATACATACATACATACATACATACATACATACATACATACATGCATACATACATACATACATACATACATACATACATACATACATACATGCATACATACATACATACATACATACATACATACATACATACATACATACATGCATACATACATACATACATACATACATGCATACATACATACATACATACATACATACATACATACATACATACATACATGCATACATACATACATACATACATACATACATGCATGCATACATACATACATACATACATACATACATACATACATACATACATACATACATACATACATACATACATACATACATACATACATACATACATACATACATACATACATACATACATACATACATACATACATACATACATACATACATACATACATACATACATACATACATACATACATACATACATACATACATACATACATACATACATACATACATACATACATACATACATACATACATACATACATACATACATACATACATACATACATACATACATACATACATACATACATACATACATACATACATACATACATACATACATACATACATACATACATACATACATACATACATACATACATACATACATACATACATACATACATACATACATACATACATACATACATACATACATACATACATACATACATACATACATACATACATACATACATACATACATACATACATACATACATACATACATACATACATACATACATACATACATACATACATACATACATACATACATACATACATACATACATACATACATACATACATACATACATACATACATACATACATACATACATACATACATACATACATACATACATACATACATACATACATACATACATACATACATACATACATACATACATACATACATACATACATACATACATACATACATACATACATACATACATACATACATACATACATACATACATACATACATACATACATACATACATACATACATACATACATACATACATACATACATACATACATACATACATACATACATACATACATACATACATACATACATACATACATACATACATACATACATACATACATACATACATACATACATACATACATACATACATACATACATACATACATACATACATACATACATACATACATACATACATACATACATACATACATACATACATACATACATACATACATACATACATACATACATACATACATACATACATACATACATACATACATACATACATACATACATACATACATACATACATACATACATACATACATACATACATACATACATACATACATACATACATACATACATACATACATACATACATACATACATACATACATACATACATACATACATACATACATACATACATACATACATACATACATACATACATACATACATACATACATACATACATACATACATACATACATACATACATACATACATACATACATACATACATACATACATACATACATACATACATACATACATACATACATACATACATACATACATACATACATACATACATACATACATACATACATACATACATACATACATACATACATACATACATACATACATACATACATACATACATACATACATACATACATACATACATACATACATACATACATACATACATACATACATACATACATACATACATACATACATACATACATACATACATACATACATACATACATACATACATACATACATACATACATACATACATACATACATACATACATACATACATACATACATACATACATACATACATACATACATACATACATACATACATACATACATACATACATACATACATACATACATACATACATACATACATACATACATACATACATACATACATACATACATACATACATACATACATACATACATACATACATACATACATACATACATACATACATACATACATACATACATACATACATACATACATACATACATACATACATACATACATACATACATACATACATACATACATACATACATACATACATACATACATACATACATACATACATACATACATACATACATACATACATACATACATACATACATACATACATACATACATACATACATACATACATACATACATACATACATACATACATACATACATACATACATACATACATACATACATACATACATACATACATACATACATACATACATACATACATACATACATACATACATACATACATACATACATACATACATACATACATACATACATACATACATACATACATACATACATACATACATACATACATACATACATACATACATACATACATACATACATACATACATACATACATACATACATACATACATACATACATACATACATACATACATACATACATACATACATACATACATACATACATACATACATACATACATACATACATACATACATACATACATACATACATACATACATACATACATACATACATACATACATACATACATACATACATACATACATACATACATACATACATACATACATACATACATACATACATACATACATACATACATACATACATACATACATACATACATACATACATACATACATACATACATACATACATACATACATACATACATACATACATACATACATACATACATACATACATACATACATACATACATACATACATACATACATACATACATACATACATACATACATACATACATACATACATACATACATACATACATACATACATACATACATACATACATACATACATACATACATACATACATACATACATACATACATACATACATACATACATACATACATACATACATACATACATACATACATACATACATACATACATACATACATACATACATACATACATACATACATACATACATACATACATACATACATACATACATACATACATACATACATACATACATACATACATACATACATACATACATACATACATACATACATACATACATACATACATACATACATACATACATACATACATACATACATACATACATACATACATACATACATACATACATACATACATACATACATACATACATACATACATACATACATACATACATACATACATACATACATACATACATACATACATACATACATACATACATACATACATACATACATACATACATACATACATACATACATACATACATACATACATACATACATACATACATACATACATACATACATACATACATACATACATACATACATACATACATACATACATACATACATACATACATACATACATACATACATACATACATACATACATACATACATACATACATACATACATACATACATACATACATACATACATACATACATACATACATACATACATACATACATACATACATACATACATACATACATACATACATACATACATACATACATACATACATACATACATACATACATACATACATACATACATACATACATACATACATACATACATACATACATACATACATACATACATACATACATACATACATACATACATACATACATACATACATACATACATACATACATACATACATACATACATACATACATACATACATACATACATACATACATACATACATACATACATACATACATACATACATACATACATACATACATACATACATACATACATACATACATACATACATACATACATACATACATACATACATACATACATACATACATACATACATACATACATACATACATACATACATACATACATACATACATACATACATACATACATACATACATACATACATACATACATACATACATACATACATACATACATACATACATACATACATACATACATACATACATACATACATACATACATACATACATACATACATACATACATACATACATACATACATACATACATACATACATACATACATACATACATACATACATACATACATACATACATACATACATACATACATACATACATACATACATACATACATACATACATACATACATACATACATACATACATACATACATACATACATACATACATACATACATACATACATACATACATACATACATACATACATACATACATACATACATACATACATACATACATACATACATACATACATACATACATACATACATACATACATACATACATACATACATACATACATACATACATACATACATACATACATACATACATACATACATACATACATACATACATACATACATACATACATACATACATACATACATACATACATACATACATACATACATACATACATACATACATACATACATACATACATACATACATACATACATACATACATACATACATACATACATACATACATACATACATACATACATACATACATACATACATACATACATACATACATACATACATACATACATACATACATACATACATACATACATACATACATACATACATACATACATACATACATACATACATACATACATACATACATACATACATACATACATACATACATACATACATACATACATACATACATACATACATACATACATACATACATACATACATACATACATACATACATACATACATACATACATACATACATACATACATACATACATACATACATACATACATACATACATACATACATACATACATACATACATACATACATACATACATACATACATACATACATACATACATACATACATACATACATACATACATACATACATACATACATACATACATACATACATACATACATACATACATACATACATACATACATATCAGGAGTACAAATTGAAAATGCGGGATTTTTTTCTATTTTTGAACGTTTATTCTGAAAAAATGGTAACAAATGAATTATTCAAAGTATTGTCCATCGCTAGCCACAACTTTTTCCCATCTTTCTGGCAATTTACGGATACCGTCGCGAAAAAATTCGGCCGGCTTGGCTGCTATCCAGTCATCGACCCATTTTTGGGCTTCTTCGTAAGAATGGAAGCGCTGGTCAGCTAGGCCATGTGTCATCGATCGGAAAAGGTGGTAATCGGAAGGAGCAATATCTGGGCTATACGGCGGGTGGGGTAAGACCTCCCATTTCAGCGTTTGTAGGTATGTTTTGACCGGCGCTGCAACATGTGGCCGAGCGTTGTCATGTTGCAAAATTACTTTGTCGTGTCTTTGCTCGTATTGTGGCCGTTTTTCTTTGAGTGCGCGGCTCAAACGCATCAATTGAGTTCGGTATAGTGCTCCTGTGATGGTTTCGTTCGATTTCAATAGCTCATAATACACCACACCCAGCTGGTCCCACCAAATACAGAGCATGAGCTTGGCGCCGTGAATATTTGGTTTGGCCGTCGATGATGATGCATGGCCGGGGTAACCATATGATTTTTTGCGCTTCGGGTTATCGTAATGGATCCACTTTTCATCACCAGTGACAATGCGATGCAAAAAACCCTTCCGTTTTTGCCGTTCGAGCAGCAGTTCGCATGCAAAAAAACGGCGCTCGACGTCTCTCGGCTTCAGCTCATACGGCACCCAATGTCCTTGCTTTTGGATCATTCCGAGGGCTTTTATACGATGGGAAATGGCTTGTTGTGTCACTCCCA
Organism: Cylloceria caligata; assembly: GCA_963942595.1. Taxonomy (NCBI): domain Eukaryota; kingdom Metazoa; phylum Arthropoda; class Insecta; order Hymenoptera; family Ichneumonidae; genus Cylloceria; species Cylloceria caligata. The sequence goes on along the minus strand of OZ012705.1, from coordinate 45,559,584 downwards.
ATGAATCTGCGAGCTCTTGTTGAGTTTGACACGAGTCTTCATTGAGTATTGCCTCCAATTCAGCATTCTCAAACTTTTTCACTTGGCCCGGCCGCTCTTTGTCCTCAACGTCAAAATCACCACTTCTAAACCGCACAAACCATCTCTCGCACGTTGAAACCGATGGAACATGACTCGGATAAGCCTCGGAGACCAATCGATGTGCTTCAGCAGCACTTTTCTTCAAATTAAAGAAGTAAATTAAAACTTCCCGCAAATGCTGTTTTGTTGGCACGAAACTCGACATATTGAGAGCTCAAAAAAACTATGAATTTGACACTGCGACAAATTGACACATACTGAAAATTAAAGCTATAAGACGTAGCTTTGACATGAACATAGTCACAGTACTGCCTGATGCGTATAGCGTTAGTAACGCCATCTGTTATCAAACCCGCATTTTCAATTTGTACCCCTGATACATACATACATACATACATACATACATACATACATACATACATACATACATACATACATACATACATACATACATACATACATACATACATACATACATACATACATACATACATACATACATACATACATACATACATACATACATACATACATACATACATACATACATACATACATACATACATACATACATACATACATACATACATACATACATACATACATACATACATACATACATACATACATACATACATACATACATACATACATACATACATACATACATACATACATACATACATACATACATACATACATACATACATACATACATACATACATACATACATACATACATACATACATACATACATACATACATACATACATACATACATACATACATACATACATACATACATACATACATACATACATACATACATACATACATACATACATACATACATACATACATACATACATACATACATACATACATACATACATACATACATACATACATACATACATACATACATACATACATACATACATACATACATACATACATACATACATACATACATACATACATACATACATACATACATACATACATACATACATACATACATACATACATACATACATACATACATACATACATACATACATACATACATACATACATACATACATACATACATACATACATACATACATACATACATACATACATACATACATACATACATACATACATACATACATACATACATACATACATACATACATACATACATACATACATACATACATACATACATACATACATACATACATACATACATACATACATACATACATACATACATACATACATACATACATACATACATACATACATACATACATACATACATACATACATACATACATACATACATACATACATACATACATACATACATACATACATACATACATACATACATACATACATACATACATACATACATACATACATACATACATACATACATACATACATACATACATACATACATACATACATACATACATACATACATACATACATACATACATACATACATACATACATACATGAATACATACATACATACATACATACATACATGAATACATACATACATACATACATACATACATACATACATACATGAATACATACATACATACATACATACATACATACATACATACATACATACATACATACATACATACATACATACATACATACATGAATACATACATACATACATACATACATACATACATACATACATACATACATACATACATACATACATACATACATACATACATACATACATACATACATACATACATGAATACATACATACATACATACATACATACATACATACATACATACATACATACATGAATACATACATACATACATACATACATACATACATACATACATACATACATACATACATACATACATACATACATACATACATACATACATACATACATACATACATACATACATACATACATACATACATACATACATACATACATACATACATACATACATACATACATACATACATACATACATACATACATACATACATACATACATACATACATACATACATACATACATACATACATACATACATACATACATACATACATACATACATACATACATACATACATACATACATACATACATACATACATACATACATACATACATACATACATACATACATACATACATACATACATACATACATACATACATACATACATACATACATACATACATACATACATACATACATACATACATACATACATACATACATACATACATACATACATACATACATACATACATACATACATACATACATACATACATACATACATACATACATACATACATACATACATACATACATACATACATACATACATACATACATACATACATACATACATACATACATACATACATACATACATACATACATACATACATACATACATACATACATACATACATACATACATACATACATACATACATACATACATACATACATACATACATACATACATACATACATACATACATACATACATACATACATACATACATACATACATACATACATACATACATACATACATACATACATACATACATACATACATACATACATACATACATACATACATACATACATACATACATACATACATACATACATACATACATACATACATACATACATACATACATACATACATACATACATACATACATACATACATACATACATACATACATACATACATACATACATACATACATACATACATACATACATACATACATACATACATACATACATACATACATACATACATACATACATACATACATACATACATACATACATACATACATACATACATACATACATACATACATACATACATACATACATACATACATACATACATACATACATACATACATACATACATACATACATACATACATACATACATACATACATACATACATACATACATACATACATACATACATACATACATACATACATACATACATACATACATACATACATACATACATACATACATACATACATACATACATACATACATACATACATACATACATACATACATACATACATACATACATACATACATACATACATACATACATACATACATACATACATACATACATACATACATACATACATACATACATACATACATACATACATACATACATACATACATACATACATACATACATACATACATACATACATACATACATACATACATACATACATACATACATACATACATACATACATACATACATACATACATACATACATACATACATACATACATACATACATACATACATACATACATACATACATACATACATACATACATACATACATACATACATACATACATACATACATACATACATACATACATACATACATACATACATACATACATACATACATACATACATACATACATACATACATACATACATACATACATACATACATACATACATACATACATACATACATACATACATACATACATACATACATACATACATACATACATACATACATACATATCAGGGGTACAAATTGAAAATGCGGGTTTGATAACAGATGGCGTTACTAACGCTATACGCATCAGGCAGTACTGTGACTATGTTCATGTCAAAGCTACGTCTTATAGCTTTAATTTTCAGTATGTGTCAATTTGTCGCAGTGTCAAATTCATAGTTTTTTTGAGCTCTCAATATGTCGAGTTTCGTGCCAACAAAACAGCATTTGCGGGAAGTTTTAATTTACTTCTTTAATTTGAAGAAAAGTGCTGCTGAAGCACATCGATTGGTCTCCGAGGCTTATCCGAGTCATGTTCCATCGGTTTCAACGTGCGAGAGATGGTTTGTGCGGTTTAGAAGTGGTGATTTTGACGTTGAGGACAAAGAGCGGCCGGGCCAAGTGAAAAAGTTTGAGAATGCTGAATTGGAGGCAATACTCAATGAAGACTCGTGTCAAACTCAACAAGAGCTCGCAGATTCATTGGGAGTGACACAACAAGCCATTTCCCATCGTATAAAAGCCCTCGGAATGATCCAAAAGCAAGGACATTGGGTGCCGTATGAGCTGAAGCCGAGAGACGTCGAGCGCCGTTTTTTTGCATGCGAACTGCTGCTCGAACGGCAAAAACGGAAGGGTTTTTTGCATCGCATTGTCACTGGTGATGAAAAGTGGATCCATTACGATAACCCGAAGCGCAAAAAATCATATGGTTACCCCGGCCATGCATCATCATCGACGGCCAAACCAAATATTCACGGCGCCAAGCTCATGCTCTGTATTTGGTGGGACCAGCTGGGTGTGGTGTATTATGAGCTATTGAAATCGAACGAAACCATCACAGGAGCACTATACCGAACTCAATTGATGCGTTTGAGCCGCGCACTCAAAGAAAAACGGCCACAATACGAGCAAAGACACGACAAAGTAATTTTGCAACATGACAACGCTCGGCCACATGTTGCAGCGCCGGTCAAAACATACCTACAAACGCTGAAATGGGAAGTCTTACCCCACCCGCCGTATAGCCCAGATATTGCTCCTTCCGATTACCACCTTTTCCGATCGATGACACATGGCCTAGCTGACCAGCGCTTCCATTCTTACGAAGAAGCC
>OZ012705.1:45548844-45554582 GCA_963942595.1 Cylloceria caligata | reverse complement strand
CATACATACATACATACATACATACATACATACATACATACATACATACATACATACATACATACATACATACATACATACATACATACATACATACATACATACATACATACATACATACATACATACATACATACATACATACATACATACATACATACATACATACATACATACATACATACATACATACATACATACATACATACATACATACATACATACATACATACATACATACATACATACATACATACATACATACATACATACATACATACATACATACATACATACATACATACATACATACATACATACATACATACATACATACATACATACATACATACATACATACATACATACATACATACATACATACATACATACATACATACATACATACATACATACATACATACATACATACATACATACATACATACATACATACATACATACATACATACATACATACATACATACATACATACATACATACATACATACATACATACATACATACATACATACATACATACATACATACATACATACATACATACATACATACATACATACATACATACATACATACATACATACATACATACATACATACATACATACATACATACATACATACATACATACATACATACATACATACATACATACATACATACATACATACATACATACATACATACATACATACATACATACATACATACATACATACATACATACATACATACATACATACATACATACATACATACATACATACATACATACATACATACATACATACATACATACATACATACATACATACATACATACATACATACATACATACATACATACATACATACATACATACATACATACATACATACATACATACATACATACATACATACATACATACATACATACATACATACATACATACATACATACATACATACATACATACATACATACATACATACATACATACATACATACATACATACATACATACATACATACATACATACATACATACATACATACATACATACATACATACATACATACATACATACATACATACATACATACATACATACATACATACATACATACATACATACATACATACATACATACATACATACATACATACATACATACATACATACATACATACATACATACATACATACATACATACATACATACATACATACATACATACATACATACATACATACATACATACATACATACATACATACATACATACATACATACATACATACATACATACATACATACATACATACATACATACATACATACATACATACATACATACATACATACATACATACATACATACATACATACATACATACATACATACATACATACATACATACATACATACATACATACATACATACATACATACATACATACATACATACATACATACATACATACATACATACATACATACATACATACATACATACATACATACATACATACATACATACATACATACATACATACATACATACATACATACATACATACACCATACATACATACATACATACATACATACATACATACATACATACATACATACATACATACATACATACATACATACATACATACATACATACATACATACATACATACATACATACATACATACATACATACATACATACATACATACATACATACATACATACATACATACATACATACATACATACATACATACATACATACATACATACATACATACATACATACATACATACATACATACATACATACATACATACATACATACATACATACATACATACATACATACATACATACATACATACATACATACATACATACATACATACATACATACATACATACATACATACATACATACATACATACATACATACATACATACATACATACATACATACATACATACATACATACATACATACATACATACATACATACATACATACATACATACATACATACATACATACATACATACATACATACATACATACATACATACATACATACATACATACATACATACATACATACATACATACATACATACATACATACATACATACATACATACATACATACATACATACATACATACATACATACATACATACATACATACATACATACATACATACATACATACATACATACATACATACATACATACATACATACATACATACATACATACATACATACATACATACATACATACATACATACATACATACATACATACATACATACATACATACATACATACATACATACATACATACATACATACATACATACATACATACATACATACATACATACATACATACATACATACATACATACATACATACATACATACATACATACATACATACATACATACATACATACATACATACATACATACATACATACATACATACATACATACATACATACATACATACATACATACATACATACATACATACATACATACATACATACATACATACATACATACATACATACATACATACATACATACATACATACATACATACATACATACATACATACATACATACATACATACATACATACATACATACATACATACATACATACATACATACATACATACATACATACATACATACATACATACATACATACATACATACATACATACATACATACATACATACATACATACATACATACATACATACATACATACATACATACATACATACATACATACATACATACATACATACATACATACATACATACATACATACATACATACATACATACATACATACATACATACATACATACATACATACATACATACATACATACATACATACATACATACATACATACATACATACATACATACATACATACATACATACATACATACATACATACATACATACATACATACATACATACATACATACATACATACATACATACATACATACATACATACATACATACATACATACATACATACATACATACATACATACATACATACATACATACATACATACATACATACATACATACATACATACATACATACATACATACATACATACATACATACATACATACATACATACATACATACATACATACATACATACATACATACATACATACATACATACATACATACATACATACATACATACATACATACATACATACATACATACATACATACATACATACATACATACATACATACATACATACATACATACATACATACATACATACATACATACATACATACATACATACATACATACATACATACATACATACATACATACATACATACATACATACATACATACATACATACATACATACATACATACATACATACATACATACATACATACATACATACATACATACATACATACATACATACATACATACATACATACATACATACATACATACATACATACATACATACATACATACATACATACATACATACATACATACATACATACATACATACATACATACATACATACATACATACATACATACATACATACATACATACATACATACATACATACATACATACATACATACATACATACATACATACATACATACATACATACATACATACATACATACATACATACATACATACATACATACATACATACATACATACATACATACATACATACATACATACATACATACATACATACATACATACATACATACATACATACATACATACATACATACATACATACATACATACATACATACATACATACATACATACATACATACATACATACATACATACATACATACATACATACATACATACATACATACATACATACATACATACATACATACATACATACATACATACATACATACATACATACATACATACATACATACATACATACATACATACATACATACATACATACATACATACATACATACATACATACATACATACATACATACATACATACATACATACATACATACATACATACATACATACATACATACATACATACATACATACATACATACATACATACATACATACATACATACATACATACATACATACATACATACATACATACATACATACATACATACATACATACATACATACATACATACATACATACATACATACATACATACATACATACATACATACATACATACATACATACATACATACATACATACATACATACATACATACATACATACATACATACATACATACATACATACATACATACATACATACATACATACATACATACATACATACATACATACATACATACATACATACATACATACATACATACATACATACATACATACATACATACATACATACATACATACATACATACATACATACATACATACATACATACATACATACATACATACATACATACATACATACATACATACATACATACATACATACATACATACATACATACATACATACATACATATCAGGGGTACAAATTGAAAATGCGGGTTTGATAACAGATGGCGTTACTAACGCTATACGCATCAGGCAGTACTGTGACTATGTTCATGTCAAAGCTACGTCTTATAGCTTTAATTTTCAGTATGTGTCAATTTGTCGCAGTGTCAAATTCATAGTTTTTTTGAGCTCTCAATATGTCGAGTTTCGTGCCAACAAAACAGCATTTGCGGGAAGTTTTAATTTACTTCTTTAATTTGAAGAAAAGTGCTGCTGAAGCACATCGATTGGTCTCCGAGGCTTATCCGAGTCATGTTCCATCGGTTTCAACGTGCGAGAGATGGTTTGTGCGGTTTAGAAGTGGTGATTTTGACGTTGAGGACAAAGAGCGGCCGGGCCAAGTGAAAAAGTTTGAGAATGCTGAATTGGAGGCAATACTCAATGAAGACTCGTGTCAAACTCAACAAGAGCTCGCAGATTCATTGGGAGTGACACAACAAGCCATTTCCCATCGTATAAAAGCCCTCGGAATGATCCAAAAGCAAGGACATTGGGTGCCGTATGAGCTGAAGCCGAGAGACGTCGAGCGCCGTTTTTTTGCATGCGAACTGCTGCTCGAACGGCAAAAACGGAAGGGTTTTTTGCATCGCATTGTCACTGGTGATGAAAAGTGGATCCATTACGATAACCCGAAGCGCAAAAAATCATATGGTTACCCCGGCCATGCATCATCATCGACGGCCAAACCAAATATTCACGGCGCCAAGCTCATGCTCTGTATTTGGTGGGACCAGCTGGGTGTGGTGTATTATGAGCTATTGAAATCGAACGAAACCATCACAGGAGCACTATACCGAACTCAATTGATGCGTTTGAGCCGCGCACTCAAAGAAAAACGGCCACAATACGAGCAAAGACACGACAAAGTAATTTTGCAACATGACAACGCTCGGCCACATGTTGCAGCGCCGGTCAAAACATACCTACAAACGCTGAAATGGGAAGTCTTACCCCACCCGCCGTATAGCCCAGATATTGCTCCTTCCGATTACCACCTTTTCCGATCGATGACACATGGCCTAGCTGACCAGCGCTTCCATTCTTACGA